>JAPTYQ010116497.1:0-35837 GCA_029814465.1 Ostorhinchus cyanosoma
GGTCGATGGTGGTGATTAGGTGCACCTGACATGTGTCTCCTCCCCTAGCAACCCTGTAGAGTCCATAGCAACCCTGTTTGTGTGTGTGTGTATGTGTGTGCGTGTGTGCGTGTGTGTGTGTGTGTGTGTGTGTTTTTCAGGCTATTACGGCTACATCTAATACTACTGCTATTACTGATCCAACCTGCATCATATAAAAACTGATTAAAAGTTATTCTGTCCATTACACACACACACACACACACACACACACACACACACACACAGAGTACGATTTTCAAAATAAAAGCTTTATTGAAAATGCTAAATTTTGAGTATGAAAAAATGACTAAAACATATTATCTTTAACACACACACACACACAAAGTAGGATTTATTATTATTATTATTATTATTATTATTATTATTATTATTATAGTGTTTTTCCTTGATTTTTGGCTTTTTTTATCTCTCAAGAACAGTGTCCCACTCCTTACACAGCCTAGTCTCCCCGCCATAATAATGGTGGGTAATAAAATTATAATGGGTAAAAAAAAGCGTTATAAAACATTTACTTTTTCTGTTTGCGGTAGTTACTGGTTATCCGGTTTCCATTTTGACCGTTTAAATTCAACTTCGGAGTCAACCAGTTGATGAGAAGCTTCCCCTCAGATGATCATGAGCCTCAACAAGAGCTGCACCGCCCAGCAGGGATGTTCGGAGAATAAAAACACATATCCCTGTAGGGTGGAATTCGAACCGTTTCCAACCAATCACAGTGCGGAGCGTAGGGACCGCCGCTGTTTGAATGTTCTGCGGAAACAGACAGTCTCACAACCGATACGAGTAAACCATAACGCAATGCAGTCAGCTAGCTAACACGATTTCTACATGTAATTCGTACATTTATTTGCGCGATGAGGGGCGAGCCGTAATTTCGAAACCACGCCATTCCTAAAAGAGATTTTTTTTTGTTTTTCGAACGCAGTGTATTTGTTAATGCAACTTACTAACGCTAGCTGGCTAATGTAAGCTAGCTAACTGCATTGCTACAGAAGAATGAAACTGCTGTAGCTCTCCGTTAGGTACACGCACTATACGACCTTAAATCGTTTACATGTAGAAAAGCATTTAAAGTGTTTGCTATCGTGGTTGCATTGTAGTGCCTGATGTATTAAACGTGCGCCCAGTGATAAGTTCTATTTTAGGATGTTTTAACCTCGAAAGACTTGAGAAAGTGAAAAGCCTGGAGGACGTTTAAGACAAAACTGTGATTATCCGCGAATGTCAGTTTTTCAAGTCCTAACATAAGAGACAGCGTTTTAAGGTAGCCGGTGGAAGTCTGAAATGAAAGTCATGGAAAGAAGTGTGATGCGTCTGGTGGCTGTGCAGCACCTCCGCACAGTGTATGGGATAAAGACCAAAAACTGGAACAAAAACAAAGCAGCCAGCTGTAAATCAACAGCAAGCAACTCGGTAAGTTTCACATAAACAATTAGTAGTTGCTGTGTTGTTGGACAGTGGTTTTAGTCGGAGCTATAGAAACTTAGGACGCGACATCCTGTCACGAATCCACAAATTCAGTGTATCAGCTTCATGGGCAGACTATTGTTAAAGGTACTGAGTCAGATTTGCATATTACTGAATGCATGCCCCCTCAGATGTGACCCATTTGTTCGCAGGCTGTTGTCATTCATGTCAGTCATTGCAAGTGCTTTGTTTGGATGTTGCCATGATTATTCTAGACCATAAATTTCTTTAGTACCAACTGAAAGCCAAGATAACGCAACACAAAGAGGCGAAACTTGCCTCTTAAATCTCCTTATTTTGATATTTATGGACCTTGTATGTCTGCTTTTAGGATCAGAGTTGTCCCTGTGCAGCATATACCAAATGCAATTAATTTCAGTCAGTTCTAAAGTGGCCAGTGAAAGGTCCCTTTCCCTCTTGTGTAGATTTTAATAGGATTAAAGTGGTCACAAGGTCTATTTCAACAGACTTTTCAAAAGAACACTTCTCCATTTGAAAAATGAGAAGGAAAAAAACTGACAAACTTCACAACTGATTATGTGATCATGAAATTCAGTGAAATTATTCCGCTGCAGTTGGCAAACACATGACATACTGTGGAGGTTCAAAAACAACTTTGATGATTGGCACAGCTTTGTTCTGTCAAAGTAGGAATGTTAGAAGCATGTTATAACTAATTAAGAGAGTAAAAACCTGTTTGGTGAAATGTCTTTCTTGATTTAGTACTTTAAGCATTTTAACCCTCAGGGAAATCATACAAGACCAAACACATTTATTTAAATAATTATTATTTTGGTTTTTCTGTTTGATTGTTCAACCAGACAAAGGTTTTTGGTGTGCCTCTGGAAAACCTGCCGTACTATAACATGGAAAGTGGAAGTGTGCCAAGGCAAGTACATATAAAAAATCTACTTTGACATTTAGAAATTCCAGTTTTGCTCCGTTTTTTTTTATTTTTTTACATTTTAGACTGATATTCTATTTTATATATTTTTTAGATTTCTGGTTGATGCATGTATGAATCTGATGGCGCATGTTGACACAGAAGGCCTATTCAGAAAATCCGGCTCAGTTGTTCGCCTGAAAGCACTCAGGGTGAGTGATGGCTTAATTTGACCCTCCTCCACTGAAGGACCTTGACCCTGGCAAAGGTCTAACACAATAGTGTGTTTTGTCTGTCCAGGCAAAACTGGATGCGGGTGAGGATTGCTTGTCCACTGCTCTTCCTTGTGACGTGGCGGGTCTTGTGAAGCAGTTCTTCAGGGAGTTGCCAGAACCTGTCCTGGCCACAGAGCTGCAAGAGGCCTTCCTTAAAGCCCAGCAGCTCCCTACTGAGGAGGAGAAGACCTCTGCTACCATGCTGCTGTCTTGTGTGCTGCCAGACAGAAACCATAGCATCCTGCGACATTTTTTTGACTTTCTCCACACTGTATCTAAGAGGTGCCATAAGAGCATTTTATTAAATGACTTTTATTGTGTGGTCAACAAATGTGAAATATACAGTGGAAATTGCTTATTGTGTGTGTGAAGAGCATCTGACATGACTATACTATATTTTGAAACAATATTGCAATTAACTGAAATTTAAACATTGTTTCAAAATACAGTATAGCTATCTTCTTCAAACTGGAAGTGGATTGTACAATTAAATGTATTAATATAAAATGAATTTATATAGAATGTAGCTTACCTTAGTTCACATTCTAATTAAAATAAAGCCTAAAATAGGTTTGTGCATCATTACTGCCAATAACTGACTAAATGGCAGCCACAGTGGTGCTTTCAGTACATTTCTGTATTTTTGCTGGCCTCAGCTCAACAAGTAGACTGTACAAGGCAGCCTGACAAACCTTATGTTTGACTTCTATGTATTGTTTGAATGATTCCATTTTTCCATCATTTCAAAGTCCATATGCACCACCAGGCTAGTGTATAAAATGAAACTACAGCCAGCCTAGTATGTTACTATAGTCATGTCAATGTTATTTATGTAGGAATGAGTCTGTGCCAGCCTTTTTGATCTTACAATCAAATGGTTACTGTAAGCATTTTCTGCTGTCACATACATATTTTTTGTCATGCATCACACTTTTTTTGTCTTTACTTTCTTTATCTGGATGATAATTACTAACACAGCTATTGTTCTTCTTTCTTGCTTAATCATAGGAGTGCAGAGAACAAGATGGATAGCAGTAACTTGTCTTTAATTTTGGCTCCCAACCTCCTCCACTTCGGAGATGGTACAGAAAAGATGAACGCCAACACAGAGAAACGCCTCAAGCTACAGGCAGCTGTAGTTCACTGCTTCATAGAGAATGCACACAGCTTTGGTACTTTACTATTGACTCAGGGTTTATCGGACCTACATTATTTTTCTTATCTTTTCAGCTCTAAATGTTGGACTGTATTTGTGTGCTACAGGTGTTCTACCACAGTTCCTGCTGGATAAGGTGCCAGCAATGGTGGGCTGTGAGGCTGGGATTCTGTCCCCAACTCATGAGGCACTGGAAGAACTAGACTTCAACTCAGGGATGAAAAGGAGACCCAGACGCAGCTTTGGAGGTAAGACTGCATCATCATATTTAGCATTATTTAATCAATATTTATTAATGGAGGTTGATTATTACTTCACCGAAAACAAACCATTTTCAAACAAATAACATTTAAAAAGCTGCATAAATTTTGAGTTTTGCGATAGATTATCCGAGCACCTATTTACTTTGGGTCTACTCAGGTTCAGAAAAGGCACCGCAGTGTTAGTTACTTGGTTTTCCAATGCTCAGTATTATGTAGCTTTTGTTCTCGGAGGTTTACAATGTTGCACACATGCATAGCAACGATTTAAGTTAAATCTCGCTTTGTTTAATATAAATAGAGCCTTATACTCTAGATGTAAATCATTTTTTTACAACAAAGAAAAAAACACTTTACATCGTTTGGTTTGTCTCACATTTCAGATATGGTCAGTGGTGCTCTGACTAAAATAAAAACCAATAGAACACCCACAAATGCCTCCCACTCAGACAGTCTGGGTATGTACTGTGGACAGATGAGAGAGTGCTGCTTGTAGCTTGATGATACTCATCCATCCATTCTGTGTATGAAACAAAACAAAAATACAATCAAACTCTGCTTTTCTTCTGTTTGATTTTCTATTAAGTGCAAAATGGCATGGTCAGCTGCCTTGATAACGAATGTCTCATTTCAGTGGTGCCTGCCTTCACTGGCTTCTCTTTTTTCTATTGTCTGCTCATCAAGTGCATGAATCATCTTCTGGAAATTCAGTCAAAAACTGCTCATTTTTCTCAGTGTCAGAAATACTTTGTAATGTTTTCAAATGTGAACATTCATTCTGTTGTGATTTTGCCAGTCTTTTCTTCTGCAACTCCTGTGATTGCAACACCAACCTCCAAGAGAAAACTTCCTTTGGAATCGGGTCACTCTTTTGGCTTCTCAAACAAGAAACGTAGATCTGTCAAAAAGAACCTTGGCATAGATTTACTTCCCAATACTTTGTTCAATGGGACCTCTACTCCTGGATCAGGTACTACTGATTGTTTGAGCAAATGGGCATCACCTATTGGACTGTTTATAAACTTAGTGCCTAAGATGGGGTGTTTCTTTTTTTTCCCCTTCTCTTTATATTTTTTAGCTTACAGTGCTTCTGATGTCTTGGACTCTTCCCAAAATACGCTGTCGTCAGTGGGGAGGTCTCGAAGGCAATCTGCTACCTCTGCAAGGAGGAAGAGTCGAAGACTTAGCAACAGGCATGTTGTCAACAGGTACATAAGTCATTTTCTTGTTGTTGCAATTTTCAAAATAATCATTTCATGGCATATGGAGAGACCTGACACCAAGTCTTTCCCACATTCCCACGCAGTTTAATGTACATTCAAAACACATTTATAGAATGAGGACACAGTAAAATCATAAAATATATCATGCTACACACTGATGCAGGTCTGTGATTCCCTGAAAGAGATAATGTTGTTAAATATCCTGATGCCTATATGCACTATATGTCTTACATATATTTTTTTATTATGTTCTTATCAGGGTTGAATCTGGAAAGGCAGGCTGCTTCTCTCCTAAAGTTGGCAAAAAAGAAGCACCGCGCAAGTCTCTGCGCTTGCGTTTCAGCCTCGGGAAGAGCAGCAAAGATGCTGTAAGTGTGGTTGCCTCATAGACGTCACAGTGAAACAGTGAAAAATGTGTTAATCAACTGCATTCAGGCCTATGCAGAGAACTGAAATTAAATCAGATTACATTTGCACTTTGGTTAATTTGGGTAAATTGTTGCACAATAGTACTGTATTTATTGTGTAACATTTTTAAGTTCATCTTCAGTGGCACCTTTAAACTAATACATGCATGGTTTGTTTTTATGCACTTTTACATTTGCAATGTAATAATAACTTTTATTCTTACTTGTTTGGTACAAGTAAATCCTCATGCTGTTATCTGTGTCCAGTTTATATAACTCTAATTTAGGTTGTCAGATACTTGGTGGAAGATTGCTATTATAGACCAGAAGTGTATTTGGTGAAGTATTCTCAAAGTGAATGCCGACTTTGGATGTTTACATTTAGTGAAGTGTTGAAGGTGCATACTTTTCCCTATGCTCTATATAGTTTTTGTGTTTTTGACTTAATAAACATTTGTTGACCAACACATTGAATGTGTTTTTTCTTCTGAGTGATTTGTATCATCCTCTGAAGAACTAACCATAAAGGTCATGGCATTAACATATTAATTTTGCATTCTGGGTAACATCTGTGGGATCTTTTTAACAAAATAATACTCTGGCTTAATCCACTTTGGAGATTCTTTCATCTTTCATTTCTCATTTCATGCTGGTGATAAAGGGATCTGAGTCCATTGGCTGGCGTCTTGCCACTCAGGAGAGCACCACCAGTTTTCGTTTCACCAAAGAAACAGACTTCAGTCCATCAGTTCTGCCAAGAAAAACTGAATCAAAGAGTAAGTACCTGATGAAGAACTGAGATGAGTAGATTTCATTTAGGGTAGAATTACAAATGCCATCTTTAGTCATTCCTCCTAATTCTGACGTTTACTTTTATAGGCTCCAAATACATCAGTAAGTCTGAAGACAATTTGCTGACTCCCCAATGTAACTTGAGTCCCCACCGGGCTGCGTGGAATGAGGAAACCCCTGTTGGAGCTCAAGCCTTCAGTGGAGGGTCTTTCACGGATACACCCATGACCATGTGCCTGAAGAGCAACTACGTGTCTGAGCCTACCATCGTCATGGCCAAGCCTCTCGCAGTCGCCAGCCTTCCCAAGAAGCTGTGCTGTGCTTCCAGTGCTGAGAGTTTAGAGAGCGACACCTCCATCACTGAAGCCCAAAGCCAAACAGGTCCCACCCTGCTGAAAATCAAGAAGGCCTTCACAGAATCGGGCAGTGACCTCCAGGCTGTTGTTCAGAGCTCCTGCAGCTCAACGGCACAAAATACAACAGACCCATCAGAGGGAGTGTTTTTGCCTCAACCTGAAACTCCTACAGTCAAAACTCTGTCGATGGACACAGAAACCTCCAGTTTACCAACTCAGCAGACTCTTCTGCTTAATGAACAGAACATTACCTTTGGCCAAATAGAAATTGCAGCATTGTCTCCTCTGCATATCGATAGTGTGATTTTTGAGTCTGGAGTGTACAGCAGCTCAGCAGTGAAGGCTGAAAACGGTTCTGTCTGTGCTGATCTCATCTGTAGCCATAATAGTTCTGTGGTAGGAGATGCAGAGAAGGAAGAAGAACAGGTGAATTGTAGCAGACTGATTGATGCTCTGGACATCCAAAGTCCAGCTCATTTTAAACTGGGCGTCTCCTCTGGGCTGCAGTCCACCCCGTTCAAGCCTGGTCTTCAACAGGGCAGCGAGCTCTGTACGCCTCCTAGAGTTGGTGCTGAGGTCAGTACACTGTACGAACAATGTGAGGATGAATTCCTCTCAGAGATTGGTACCAAAATTGAAAATGTACACAAACCGCTCTCACAGTGTAACTCTGAAGCCCAGAAGCGTCGGGTGGCGGAACACATTCAACACTTTAACAAACTCACCCTTCAGTCTCCCAAGGCCAAACTGGTCAAATCGCCGATCAAGTTCCAGCGCACCCCTGTCCGTCAGACTGTCCGCAGGATCAACTCTCTTTTAGGAGAGAGCCGGAGACCCACCAGAAATTCTGGATTAGTCACCTGCCAGAGTGGTCAAGTGGTGAAAGCGGTGAGTTTGGAGAGTGGTCTTTCTCCGCACCCTCAGCTTCAGCCGTACCAAGGACAAGAGTCCCTGTCAAACAGCGTTAACCCCATGAAGATGCCACCTCCGGTTCCACCCAAAAAGCCAAGCACCTTGGCCCGTAAACCTAAGGCTTGTGCCCTGGGGGACGTGACCAATAAGGTCCAGTCCAAAAACAAAGTGGACTCTGAATGCCTGCTTGGTCAACCAGGACCTCAGAAACCCCTTGTGCAGCAGGTAGCAGAGAAGGAAATGCACCATTACAGAGGATCTCCCAGAAACCCTCTCAACCAAGTCCGACTGCTGTCTGCTACGAAGCCTGTAGACTTATAGTTCACACTTACGTTGCCTTCATGTTCTTTTTGTACTATGCAGGTCACTGAAAGGACTACAGGACTTTTAACGCTCCATCTTGTACTATCCACATTTTCAGGGGGTCTTAATTTATTTTAGCTATGGTAGTTGCTGTCCTTGTTCTATTTGTCTTAATGGGAGATGTTCATATGCCTTACTTTTGTTTTACTCTTGTAAAGCATGATTAGAATTTGTCGTCAAGTCTGCAAGGTAACACGTTAATGTTTAGATCATAGTGTGCAGGCAAAACATATGACTGATGGTATGACTGGAAGTGTTCTGATCTGTTTTGAACTCCTATGCTTCTATTTATGCATTTTACACTTAATCCCTAGGTAGAGGTTAAAACAAAAAAAAAAGTTTACTGAAAGTTAAGCTATTCATTTGTACTGCAGAATGTGTCTTTACTGTTGTTGTCATTAACAGAATGAAGAAAAAAAACACCTTCTGTTAGACTTAAAAAAAAAAAAAAATGCCGAGCAGTATTGATCAAATCAGGTGTTTAACTTTCCAAACCAAAATGCTTTGCTATGTGTACTGCTTCAGAATAAAATCACCCAGAGTTTGTAAGTTTGTGTTCACTTGATTCTCTGCTGTTTGGGACTTATTTCTACTTTTTTTTATCCACAAGGGGGAGTCGTACAATCACTTATGAGACAAACAGAAACCGACTTGACTCATGAAACCACTGGTCTCTTGGGGTTTATTCTAGTTTTGAAGAACACTTGAACTTAATATTTAATTTTATCTGGCACAAATACATTTACATATACTGCATCTCAGCTGTATTTTAACCATTTCACTATATTCTTATTTGGAAATGCATCCAACACAAACAATATTAGATGTGTAGCATATCTTAAGTTTTATGGAGGACATAAAACTACACAAATCTGGAAAATTAAGATACATTTAGTTAATTTTAATGGATATGGCAACACATTGACTGAACCTTAATGTCTGATCCATGTTGATTGACAGGTGTTTCTTGGTTTATATATGCTTTCCTAGTTGGTTTAGAAGTGCAAACATCTCCCTTCAGTATTTGTTTCTAGATGTTTAGTTTATTTTTCAAAGTGGGCGTTTCAACTAATATAAATACCTCTGCGTAATTTTCTCCTTTGCGCATAAACTCCAGGTCGTGCGCCTCCCCCTCCCCGCCTGCACTCGCTACTCCTCGGTTGTCTGTTTTCTTGAAGTGGGTTCAGGGAAGTGTTGAGGGGGCGGATAGTTTTGATTTTCTCTACATCGTGCTTAGCCAATAATGTAGAGGGAACTGTTGTGCACATCTCAGCTGGCAGACATTTAAAAGGGAGACAGTGCGGCGCTGAAGCAATTTGTATTAAACCCCCTGGCCCCTGTCTATGGAGTGGTTAGTCTCCCACCCATCCAGAGTCCCGCCAGTGTACAGTCGACAGGAGTAGGTGCCTATCATCTGTGAAGGTGCCAGAGAGGGCTGACAAGATCAGATCATCTCACTTTAGACTGTGGGTGACTCGTACATGTAAGTGAATTTTGAACATTTTTCTTCTCAAACTTGCATGTTTTTAGGTTTTTTTTTTTGTTTAAAGAAATGCTGACAAAACTATGCATCCTATACCCAATTAACCAGATTACATTCTTCTAAAAACAGTTTGAGTTAAAATATGGTGCCAATTCTGTGCGTAACTGTAAAGAATTATAAATAATCCTTGTAATTTACACTTCTTATTTATAATTTATTCTAGTGCAATTTCAAATCTGTTTTTGCGCTTCACTTTCTTTTGACTTACTCTTGCTTTGTATTTTTACGCAGCGTAAAAGCTTTGACAGCTGTGCGTAACGCGTCCAGAGTTGAAACGGTGCAATGATGAATTATTTTCTTCTTTTCCCCCAAGGATGGCCAACTCAACTCGTATACTCTGCAGTATGGTTTTCATCATTGGGTTGCTATTCTCTCCCGTGGATTCAAAAAGAAACCGAGGTTCACAAGGCGCCATTCCTCATCCTGACAAAAACAACCCAAACGAATCGGAGCAGCAACCGCAGCCTCCGCAGGCGGGCTCCGGCTCCCGGCAGAGGCAGGGCTCATCCTCACCGGCCGACGAGGTGCTGGAATCCAGCCAGGAAGCTTTACATGTGACGGAGCGCCAGTATTTGAAACGGGACTGGTGCAAGACGCAGCCCTTAAAACAAACCATCCACGAGGAGGGCTGCGTGAGCCGCACCATCATCAACCGCTTCTGTTACGGACAGTGCAACTCCTTCTACATCCCGAGGCACATCCGCAGGGAGGAGGGTGCCTTCCAGTCTTGTTCGTTTTGCAAGCCGAAGCGTTTTACCACTATGACTTTTACTTTGAACTGTCCGGACCAGCAGCCACCCACCAAGAAGAAACGCATTCAGCGCGTCAAACAGTGCCGCTGTATATCCATAGACCTGGACTAGAGTGGGAGTGGGTGGACTGTGGGTAGAAAAGAGGGGCTCAAACAGCCAAGAACACGTGCCTGTCTCTACATACAGTGACATTCATCCTTCCTACATGAACTCTCTCTTCTTGCACAACGTGTGAACAGATATGTGCACGCAAACCTGTAATCAGAAATCCATTACTTTGCCAGGTTTAACAACGCGCGTCACTGCACGGGAACGCTGACTTGGAATGGACACGTTTTTACGCACGGCTTTCTCACCTCAGTAGGACTGCAGAACCCCGGTTTATTTAATACAAACAATAACTCACTGCTCCAAACACTCATCACGACAGGAAAACATCCTCGTCCAATTTCGTTTTTAAGGTGTTAATATATGTTGGTTGAACTGATGTTTCCACTGTGTGGAATTGGATGGATAAAGTAGTGTAATAATTTGTAAGCGAAAAAAAAATGTGATTTTATTTTGATGTGTTAGGATTCATTGGGTTCAAGTCATTGATTTCTGTGAATTTCAAAATCCATCAGTATTTGTCTTTATTGTTTTTATTTTATTTTTTTGTAAGTTGGGTGCCTACTCAGTCCTGAAAATGAAGTCGATATTTTTGTTAAAAAAAAAACGGACAATGTACAGTTACAGTATGGGATTATAGTTGTAAAGTGTAAAAAGACGACTTTGATGTAACCGCTTTGTTTACTCCTTGGATGAAATTATCCACGAAGACACTAAATAAACGGATACTGACATTTTGTGCATATTTTGTTTGCAACCTTACACCCAATGTGTGGAATGTATTAAAAAGAACATAAACTTAAGTTACTCTCTGAGACATCCGAACCCAGAGTAAATGTCAAAACGAGTAAAAATAATCCTAAAAGTGGTCAGTTTTAAGAGAAGAGATGTCTTAAAATGCTTCACTTTCGCCTGTTTTGTTACATGTCTTGCGGGACTTATTGGGGTCTAAAAGGGAAAAGAAAATAAGGAGGATTTACTGTTTTAAAGGCGGCGGCGTTGGAAAGTTCTATGTGATCAAAATATGACAAAGTATGCGTAAATGGATGGAATCATAATTATAGTAAATATCTGTCATCTGCATTCTTGCCCAAAGTTGGAATAAAATATTTTTTTTACCTCTTCTTATGAAAAAATTGTGACAATGTGATTTATTCTTAACATATGAAGTGTAACTAGGACTCATTAGATGGTGTGTATAAATACAAATATAAAGAGGAATGTGCTTGAAAACTAAATTATTCCAACTTTATGGGCAACAGTGTGCGTCACTGTTATAATGAGAAGGTTTAAATGAGCTGTGATGGTCCACAGGTGTGAACAGAATCAGTCTTTTCTCATGATACTCTTAAATCTTTCTCCTTTTCTGCTGCTTTTTGGAATTTTAATGACACCAAAAAAAATATAATATTCAATTTGAATTCACATTCCTAAGGTCCTGGTTCCCTAAAGTCAGTTTATTTAAAGTCTTCCAGGAACCAGATTTAATGTCTAAAAACAAAATTTGATTAAATGGCTTAATTCTGACTCATAGTTTATTGAACTGCCTCGGTGAATTATAATTCATCAAATCTGTTTTATGACTCAGGTTTCTTACATAAATATCACATTTATGCGCTTCACTGCTGTGCTCCTGAAAGCTGGCCTAATGAGAGTGCTGACAGTAGAAAATTTAGAGTCTGGTTTAACTCATCTTTCAAAATGAAGAAATCTATCCCAAAAAAAACAGGCTTGTTTGTTCTGCATCCAGTAGTTTATTCTTGAAATTTAAAACAATTCCATAAAATTACAGAGCACCTATTATATGAGAGTTACTGAAGGATATATGACCCAGCATACGTACAATAGGGGCCACGATATTTGTTGTCAATATCAACTCAGTTTTGGTCTTAAAATTATTTTAAATAAAACAATGCAATTTAAAGTTATGATTTTGTTTTTTTAAATAGAAAATAAATGGCCAATGTAAAGGACTTTGGAGGGAAAATGTGCAGATTTATCAGACTTTGGTTATGGTATCTGTAACTACACACATGGCTTCAGGTGATATGCTTAAATGTTCTTACTACACTACAATACAACCCTCGTTTCTCCTATTTTAATAAACAAAAAATATAACCATTTCCTTTCAAAGTACATTACCCCTTTTCCATATACCACCTTCGTTATAAATGGGCACAAATGTTGCCTCAACAAACAGTGTAAGTAACATCTATGTGAAAATATATCTTTCATCTGTACCACCTATCAGGCAGCTTCTTAATCAAATTACAACTCAGAAAAATACAACCTCAAAGGGGACAAAGCTGATATTTTCTGGCATAAAATAAAATCTTTCTGTACATAAATAGACTTTTTTTTTTTTTTCAATGACACAGAAGCATTTGTGTAAATAAAACATTAAGCTTACTCGGAAATAAAAAATACCTAATAGCATATCATCACGAAGCAATACAATCCGTACATTTTACAACAAAGAAACCGTACCCTTGCATAGGAAAGGAGGTGCAAAAAAGTGCAATACCATGTGAAAAATGCACGCAGGTAGCATAACAGGGGTGTGTGGCTTATCGCGAGCTACAACAAACAGCTACTGCAAGCGGGAAAGTGCTTCAAGTGTGCTGTACACAACGTGATGTACTACAGCACTCAATGAGGGTTTAACAATTCGGCATAAACTACATATTTCAGGTGAGTGAGCACATGGCAAAAACCTGTTCTGTTCTTTATTATTTTGTTCATCTTAGCCTGATTTTTTTTCATCGTACATATTTGTGTGTGTGAGGGGGCCAAGGCTAGGGGCCAGGTTTGCTGCCATGTTCTGCTCTTCCCTGGCTGTCACCCAGGAGAGGTCAGTCTGGTGCAACAGAATACACTGAATCCTGCACATACAGATTTGTACACACACACACACACATTTACACACACACACACACACACACTTACATACAACATGTCTTAATCTGCTCTGGAAGCCCTGCGCTGACTATAGATCATATTCATCAACACAAACTACACGGTCCCTGCCGATTCTACAACATGGCATATTTACAAGACATTTAATGAGCCATGGTGAATGAAAAGCTATTTGCTACGGTAGAGGACACTGGGAACTGCCTTTCCACGGCTTTGAGAGCAATTTGTTTTGTCAACACCGATTTTCCTCTGAGTAGAAATACCTAAGCAGGCCATATCTTGCAACTGCACAGACTAGTAGATAGGATTTGCACATCTTAACACTTTGAATATGTCGTAGGTATGGGCTCTGAGCTCCTCCTGCGGGATCTCCAGTCTGGATGTGTCAGCTGGCACTGTTGGGAATCCCACTGACCCTTTGTGACCTTTCACAAGCTGGGCACTCAGAGGTCACGCCATGCTGGATGAATGAGGTCAACCTTTGGCCTTTAAGACCCTCATCACTTCAGCTGTGTCAGCCATGCATCCTCTGTGCAGGCCCAGCTTCTATCTGCACTACAGGGTTGTGTCGGAAAGGCTCGGAGCGTGGGCGTTATAGTGTGGTGAAGGGACGAGGACGCATTTAGTGCTGTTAGTGGGATCGAGATACGGCAGTGGGTGTAGTAGTAAGAGTTTGTTTTGAGTCCGTACAGGGCACAGAGGGCGGGCCGCTGTTACTGAGGCAGGTGGTGAATGCAGGAAGGATGAGGCCTGCACACTTTAAGGTCCGTTATCTCCAGCTATCCTCACTTCTTCTTCTTCTGTTTTTTTCATTCATCGTTTCGCTCAGCTGGAGGACACGCTGGCTTCCTTCTGCCGCAGCCGCTCTTTCTGTTGGCAAGAACCACAAAAAGAGTCAGTGCGCTTGTATCGATTTCAACATTGACACGAGAAAAGAGAAGCTTACAGGAAATTCCATTTCACTGCTGTATGCAGATGAGCTCTTACCAGACTGTTGGCATTGATCTTCTTGGTTTCAACTCTCTTCTCTGCCGTGATCTTCTTGATGTTTTCTTGAGCTTCCTTCAACCTATGGAAAAAATAAAAAGTCAAATTGAATTTTAAAAGAAGTTGTCCAAGGAATTTTTAAACTGGAACATACTACTGAAAGCTGCAGTAGGTATATCACTCTTACAAAATACATCCTCCTGCAGCTCTCTGTATATAGACCGTTTTTTTATGCTGCAGAAAAAATGAAGCCGAAATATCACAAGTGTTACTCAGTGCAACATATACCTGTCTTATATCCTTCCTGATTGGCCAAACTCTTCCGTCATGAGTGCATTTTTTTTTTACTCTAATTTCCTCTCAGACCACCTAAAAATACTGCCTACTGAACTAAATGATGAAAATGCCACTTTTCCAACTACTGAAAACCATGCAAAGAGACCTGCCTCTCAACACTAGGTCTTGATAAATTGTTTCTAAGAGCATGACATTTAAGTATCTCCCTAGGGGACCCTGTGTCATGGATCCATGTAGTGCTTTACACACACAAAACACACATTCACTGATCCTCTCTGGAGTTTGTGGCTAGTGAAAGCCCCATAAGTGAGAGGCAGTGGAGAATGACAGTGGGTTGATGAGATAATGAGGCAGCCTTTAAAAACACTTGGCTTTTATGAGTGTGCAAACAGTATTTAAAATAAAGTTAATTGTACATAAGCACAATCAGCTGTGTGTAACATGAGGCACGATTACCTAGTAAACAACTTCGAGTGAGCACATGGATCCACGGCAGGGCTGTAAAATCATTAACTCTTACATTTCAGAGTAAAGGAAGAAGGCTCAGTTCACATCAGACTGGACAGAGGTTTGACTGAAAGTGTGAAGGACGCCAGATACGCAAGTCGAGATCCATGAACGAGAAGAGATGCAAAGGTACTATTTCAAACACGGAACTACAACTAAAACTGAGCATACAGTAACCGACAGCTTTGTAGTTGCTGTCTTCTCAGCACGTGCAGCGCTTCTACCCTTTAGGCTGAACATCCAGCATCATTACGGTGTTTATCAGTTCTCGCATAACGTACACCCTTTTAACAGCCACAGGTCCCTGTACGCTAGCTAGTAAAGCCAGGCGGCCGCCAGGAGGGTCTGCTGTCCCTCAGTGGAATGCCTCCCCAGACACGACGCCTCAGGTCAGAGGAAACATCATAAATTCACGTCCAGTTCTTTCGACATAGGACGAAGCCTCGAGTTGTCTCGTCTTTGATGGACCTCCGCTCTGTGCTAATTTACACTCCAGCATCTGAGCATTAATGTGGCACAATTAGCACTAATTAACATGATGCCCATGGTCTGTGGATGGTTAAGCGTCCATCCATGGGGTTTTTAAAGATTATGTTTTGGCTGCTTTATTATGATACTAGAGGAAGGAAGAGCAAGGGAGAGATGGGATGACATGCATGCTGCTCTGCTCTAAAGAGTGAGAAAAAAAGGTATAAAATGAGGAAATATTACACAAATAAAATGATCTGCCAAGAGAACAAGAATATTTCAGTGGCACTAATTTCTAAAACTGGTAAAAATAAATATGTTGTCTCAAAGAAACTGAGAGAAATCTTGTGCATCCAGTCAAAAACAAGCCTATTTATATAGATACAAAGAAAAGATTTGAGAATTATTATCTCAGAAAGTAAATATGTTTAGGCAATTCTGGTGATATTGTCTTGAAATATGACTATTTGTCAAGGAAATATATCTTACATTAAGCTGTTTCAGGTGCACTAAAACAAGCAATTTGAATAGATGCCAAAAAAAATAGAAAAAAAAAAGTAGTCATACATTTTTGTAAATTGTTGCATGTCTTATACTTTATTTGCTTTATTGTAAATGCTTTTTTTTTGTGGTAATTTTCTGCTTTTAACTTTGTTGTGGGACAAAAAAAAAGTTTTTTGTAAGTTTGTGACATTGCCAAAATACTGCATTTCCACTGGACACAAACAAGATCAGAATTTAAGGATGATTTTACACAAATTTTCTACCTCCCCACTGAAAAGAGAAGAAACTCCATTCCAAGCCAACTCACCTCTCTTGGGAGATGTTCTTGCTTTGTCGTTTCCATGTATTCTTAAAGTCATTGCAGAATTCATACCAGAGCATAAAGACGTAACTCGGGGACACTTCCTTCTCTCCTGGCTTTGGTTTCACTCCAAAGTAGCTCACCATGTCCTGGAAACTGTTGAGGAAAAACAGAACACATACAGAATGTGTGTAGAGTCATTACATATACACAACAATAAATAATCTAAAAATAAATAACAGTATGATTTTGTTACAAAGCGCAGTGTTAAAACATACAGGGACAATAGGCCTATGAAAAGCAAAGGTTTTTAGGTTCAAAATAAGTCCAACACAGACATGGTACACACAGAAAATGATGGATAGAGAGTCAAACACTGAGGCGAGAAACAGAGCTGGAAAGTGAGTGTCCACCCTGCTGGGCCATGGGGGAGAGCCAGTAGCGGCGGCTCCATTATCACATTGACCTCCACAGCCTGCAGGGGAAGACTGCCAGAGGAGATGGAGACAACCAAGACCAGACTACTGCTCCTCCAGACACAGCAACACACCGACTGACACAGCAACACGCACACACTCGTCTGCGCGACCATACACAAACAGCTTCACGAACATATTTACTGGCAGACGATCAAAGATGCAAATGATTTGACATGTGAGATCAGCCAAACAGGTGTGCATACATAAAAACACTATGAATACACTCTTTTTGTGATTTTTATGCTGCACTTCTGTTCACTGGGATAGATTGTTGCACCGTTGTAGGGCAGCTCCTCAGCCTAATTCGATTGTAACCAAATCTGAACTCTTTGCAAGGCTCTCAGCAGCACACATGGGGCATGAAAAGCAGCCTGCTGCTCCAAATTCCCTCCCTAACCCAAACATGAAAGACATTTTCTAGCCGTGCCTGTCAAAGGATTGATAAAAGGGGCCAATGATTCAAGAGATGTTCCCTGTCCCATTGACACCCAGATAGACTCTGACCTCCAGATGCTAGGTGGCTTTCGCGACGCTAATGTAAGACACGTTCATGCAGAATGAAATGGTGCAATATGCTGCCCAGACGCTCTGCTACAAGCTAGAAAAAAAAAAAAAAAGCACTTTTGCGTGAGCCTGCTTCCCATTTCCTGGTGATGCGTCATTTTGCTGGGATGCTCAAAAAAGAAGTGTTGTAGATCATCCTGCACAAAAGAAATCAGGAACAAAGCGCTGGGATGTTTAGATTGACCAAACAGACATGCAGTCCCAGGTAGCTTTGTTGCAGCCGGCCAGGTCTGGCATGATGAACAGGGTCTCCTCTCTATCAGCTCCTCTCCTGACCCTGGGTCATCATGTCAAAGCAAGCACAAATCAAGCCACAAGCCCGGTGCCTTTCCTTTCACTCTCCTCAGCATATGCAAGAAGCAGATACACAAACCTTCACTCAAAACAGATGCAAATACACTCACACATGCGAGCACACCTAGAAAACATAAACAAAATCAGGCAGGACGCAGTTCAGTTGTGAGCGCAGAACAATTCCGCTCATACGCACATGGACACAAACACCCCTAAACTTCTTTAATCCATGCTATGATGCCATTGCCGTGAGAGGGTTTACTGCAGCACCCACAGCCGGCATTCCTCACTGACAGCTATAAAAAAAGACCCATTACAAAACCATGAGCAGCCGTGAGAATCAGGGAAATATTTGGACAGGCAACTCTACATTCCTTTGTTTCCTCAGTAAAAAGATTACAGAAGTAAACTCACTGTTGTCGGTTGATTCTGCAACCATCATTGGACACGTGTGTATATACCAACCTGAACTATTCTATAGCTGCATGGTGACTGTGAATGTGGCAGTTGCGCCAAATGAAACTGAGCAAGATGTGGGAAAAGAGAACTTAATGAGATGGAACTGCGGACAGAACCAGAAAACCCCAGTGGAACCCAAACATGAAGCAGACAAATGAGGACTGCATGTGGTGGAAAGGCCTCGTCACTCACTGTTGACAGTCCAAAAAACTTTTCAAAAGAAAAAACAGAAATAAAGTTGATGGAAATGTCATTTTCATTAAGGTTACACTGGGGTAAGAAAACTTTACAGGAGCTTTTTTGTTGGTAGGTCTAGCTGACAGTTTAAAATTTATTTTTAGTTTATTATTTTTTGTGAAGTTTTGGAATTGGGATCATGTTATCAATCAATATATGTATCACATTTAATCTGTGTATAAATTAGCCAAGTACTTCAGTTTATTAATCAATTTCATTATCGACATCACAATGGTTAGTAAGTAAAGTCTCTGAGGTAAGGTGGGCAATATGATTACTGAACTTTGGCTGACTATTTTAGACAGTTGTAACTTGTTTTAATTTAGCATTTTTAATAATTTTTAAAAAAAAATAAATAATTATGTATTATTGCAGAAAAATACAGTTGTATAAGAGGTTTTTCTAAAAAAAAAAAAAAAAATTTGAATCTTCTCACAAATTGGCTGTTTGAGATGTTTGATCTCAAACAGAGTAAGAATTTATTTCATTTATGTTTCCAAAAAGTTATACAAGTCTGAATTTTACCAGATGCAAAACTTCAACTGTGAAACCTTGGCCTAATTCTTATCACTGTGTTGATGTTAGGTTCGGCTTCACCCACCATGCCAGGCCCCTCTCACCCATGGCTGCCGTGTAAACCCCCTGAATCCTCATGAGTCAGAGGTATTAGGTAGCACTAAGGATGTGTTGTCTATTTCCTTTATTAACACAGAGCCATAATGTTGCAGCCACTGCTGCTGTTGTATGTTTCTGTGACGATCCCTCATCCAGTGCAGATGTGAGCCCACCCAGGGCCTGGTGAGCCCGCTGAGCCCGCTGACGCCCATATTCATCAACAGCGTGTCACTTTTACGAGGTGGCTCTGTGGGAATCTGAGAAAGAGCCCCCCGCCCCCTTGTCCTGCTTTACCTAGCGCCAGTCAGCCAGTCCCCTCTTTAGATGAAATTAAAGGAAAACTTCATTAAAGGCAAAGGTGCTGTCAGCTGTGGGGCCCTTTTGATCAATATTCCCTCCCAAGTTCAACACCTTCATTACAGTGGTGTCACTCATGCCAAAGCGGGTGCACACACACAGACACACACACGTCTGTCGATTCTAGTGGACAGAGATATCACTACACAGCCACGGTAAGGGCGGGGGTCAGAGACCAGGAGAGAGAGGGCTGCAGTTGTCCCTATGCAACTCTATTGACTTAAAAACAGCAACATGAAACAGAGCAGTCTGGAACCATTAGCTGAGTTATAGTATTGTCCAAAGCAATCAGCTTCCTAATTGTTTATAGTTTCCATTTTCCTGTGTCCGGCGTCTTTCACTTTCTCCTTTATGTGCTTTCGTGATTTATTTTGGAAGTGGGAGAGTTACGATTTAAAGCAAACAACTCTGCTCTCTATCCAAACAAGGCAAAAATAATCTATTTGCTTTGTTTGTCTGCTCCACCATCTTTTTCCAATATGAAATGTTCCAGATATGATTTTGCTTGAACACGAGCTAAGCGGCTGCCAGTGTGTCTTATGCCTATAAATCAGATGCCTCAGAAGACTTTCAGGAGTCTTCTGCACAAAACATGGCAGATAAGAATGATAGGAACTGTAGGGGAGGAAGCACAGGGTGTCCAGACTTAAAATACACTACACTGCAGGTTATATATTCAGTACTTTTTCTGCAAATGTAGATATCTTGTCAATTTATCTTTAAGACAAATGATAAATAAAAAAAGCCTGTAAATCACCACAGGGGAATATTTAACTTGAAATTTACTTTTGTGCATAAATCAAATAGTGTCTAATCCTTCAAGATAATCCACTTCATCCGAAAATCGTGCTCTAATAAAGGTTATCTTGCAGTTTTCAGCAAAGGCTATGAAGCACAATACTGATAAGCCCCTGCATCTTACCAAACACCTTATCAGCTGGTACCGTATGTAACTGCACAATCAGATGCCAGCGGTTATCTATGTGAGGCATGCTATGTAACTCAACAACTGCTATATGATGTTTATAATCCATAACACTTGGAAGAATTCCTTAGTGTTTTTCAGGAATCTTGACATAAATGTGAAATAGTAGATAAAGTTGAGCGATGAAATACACTGAAAATATCTGCATTTTCCATCCAAACAAATATGATAGTTCATTCATAATTTTAAAGACGTCTTGGGATTGTAATTTACCTTTTCTGTGCTGCATTAAGACGGTCCTCTTCAGCAGAATGCTCCTTTTGAGCTGAAAAAAGAAAAAATATGCAGTTTAGACAGATCAGATTACAGCTTTGTCTATCATAGATATCCTAAATGTTTCCACTGGCAGCCACTGATAACTGATCCCACACCGCTGGGGGAGTCCAGTGGGGGGCGCTGTGTTCAGTAGTCATCTGTTGCGTTATCAAGGAGGGAGAATAGAGGAAGAAGGGCTCTGGGTTGAGATGTCACTGACACAGGGAGCATGTTATCCAAGTGACAGTTAAGCACATTGTAAAGTTTGACATGCTTCTGTGTGAGTGTGTTGACACATGGGAGTGTGAGCCGGTGACGCCTGGGGTTGGGGCGGGTGAGCTGCAGTCTGTTTGCAGGAGGTGTGTGTGTGTTTGTGTGTGCGACTACATACATGTGCGTGTTCTAGCTGAGGCAGGGGTGCAGGGTTGAGCAGAGAGGCTTGGGAACTGGAGGCTCCTGTGGACTCCTGCCATGTAAAAGTGTCCAAATGCAAGGCAGATGTGTGCGGCGGGCCAGGCCGAGGTGCAAGAATTTATCTAGGGCCAGAGAGTGCCTGTGATCTCAGATTTATTGCATTTTTCCAGATTCATCCTTTTTACAATGATGGGGGACCTTTTCTACTTTAAGATTTAAGAGGGGGAAGTCTCCAAAAAATTGTTCAAAGGCAGGTTTGGGGGTCTTTTGGGAGAAGGTGAGCTTAAGCCACCGACCAACCACCCCTTTTACTTTTACTCCTTTTTTACATGTATGTGAGCAAGGGGGCTGAGGTAAACCTAATGAAGGGGGTGGTCATGTCTGGATAGTCAGAGGAGGGGGACGAGGAGAGGGGCCGTGACCAATGGCGTTAGTCTCAGTGGGGGTCAGGCTGGCGCCTGAGGTACCCCTCTGGTGCGACTATGCAGAGGTGGCACTGGTGCCGAGAGGCTGAGGGGAAGAGAGAGGGAGAGGGAGAGAGAGAGAGAGAGAGAGAGAGAGAGAGAGGGAGCAGCTCAGAGAGAGGATGTGTGAAGTTTCTCTTCCTCCGCTCCCTGTGTAAACATGAAACCAGTAGTCGCTAACTAGAAAGTTATGAGACGTGCATGCTGAGAGGGACAATAAATTAGGGCTTTAAAACTCTGACACACTTTTCCAAACCACTGTTTTACCTAGCAGCCAGATAACAAAGAGATGCAGAGTATCCTAAGAGGGATGTTGTGGACCTTGGGCATCCTTCTCCATCCCCCACCACCCCCTCCTCCTTAGACACACAGACAAAGACTTCCCTAAATCCAAGTCTTTGGACCGTTGTTATGTTTTAATTCTACTCTGTCTACGTAATTCACAGCCATCTGAACAAGTGGAATTTTGGGTTATTGGATTCTGACTCACTGACAACTAAGAAAGCTCAAGGATGTGATGATACACATGCGTTTCCTATGAGAGGCAGTGAAATTAGACTCACACAAGCTAAGATTAAAAGCCGGAATTTGTTTTCAATTAGTCATGCCGTGTATTCAACATGAAAAATATGCCCGCCAGTGTATCCCCAGAGGTTTCAAAGAGCTCCTATTAAACGGAAAACAAAAAGGTGGCTGATTAGATGTTAAAGCATCGATGTTTTGATCTGGGCGGCATTCTTGTGTTTAACATAAGAGAATAATTCTCACTGTAGAAAGAGGTGAATTGTTCAGAAAATCCAAAAGGAACATTCCAGGAAATCAGCGAATGAGATCATGTTAAGTAAAACTATGCAAACTTAAATCAACAGTGAGAATGAAGAAAACTAGAATACAGCAAAAATTCCAGAGGTTAGATGGGACTTAGCTCAAATAGGATCCAAAGCATGATGAGACTAGAGAGGGAATAGTCTTACAAGAGAATGGATCAGTGGATTTCAGAGGTATCCTCAGTTAAATCTGGGAGAGATCACACAGGCAAGTTTAAGAGGCAGAGTGCAGGGCGTTTGGGTTCACCTGCAAACCCCGCTGTGAGCTTCACCACAGGCTGGGTTATGGGTCAGTGCGACTCCGAAACACAAACTCTCAGTATGAACTTATGTCTTCATGTGTTTATTGTCTGTTATACTTTGATCCTTTTGTATTAGGAGGAAGTTATTCCACAATGCCTCAGGCGTCTGATGCATTACTAAACCAATTTTAATATTAAATTCTAAATGTGTGTAACACGTGCATCTGTGGTCAGCTGCCTGTGCATTTACCTGAGTGAGAAATTCACTCATTGACTGATGAGTCAGCCTTTAAGAGCCTCGGCCTCTCTTTGATCTGAGCACTGTTGCTTTGTTTTGCCTTTTGAAGTCATGGAATCATCACGAACAATGATTACAACCCGGTCCTCCCAAAGCATGGGCAACAGCTCGAGGAATTCTATTTATGAAAGAAAGGTTTACAAGTATTCCACTGGAAAGTTTATGTTCAAGATGTGTGCCTTTGCAAACCAACGTCATTATGTAGCCAGTGGCAACCGCGGTGGTTTTTAAATCTTTTCAAATGTTCTGTGATACTGACCAAGACTCATGGGAGAGTTTTAGAAGTAGTTAAAGGTGGATAAACTAACCAGAACAATGTCATGGCAAATTTCCACTTCAAGAGTACAAGATCCAAGCACAGGCCTGGTATGCAATAACAAACATCTTCTCAGTAATGGTACAGCAAACACAGACTCTCCACAAATTTTCACCATGTATCCCAAACATGTGGCTACAATCCATGAGTTACCTCATTTAAATTTTCTTTGGTTTGTTTATTGTTTCATCACTCCCTGGCCTTCTGGATCTACTGTAGGGAATTAGCCTTTTAATATGGTCTACTTATTGTGCCACAGAAACATTGTGGTTTTGAAAAAGTGTCTCTATGTGAGATTCAGGCTATGATAAAATACATATTGCATTAATGCTTGTGGAACTGGTGGACAAAATGACTAAAATGATGGTTTACAGATTTATGCCTTTCAGATTTCCACTTTCTTTCCACTACGATGATGACATGGTTCTTTCAGCATTTAAACATTATATGTAATGTTTTCAGGTGTCCTGCTGCGTTTTAAGGCACATAAAATATCTCTGTAACATCCCTGATTTGACTGCAGGAGGGAACTTTCACTCATCTCTTTCTGGCTCACTACATGCTTTCTGTAGACATCCTCTGTCTAAACTATCGAAAACGGATGTAAAACAGATAGAACAGCAAACACCCAAAGACGTGTACGATTGTGACATAAATTCTGAACTAACAGGACAGATGCACTGGGGATAAATGAATCAGATTACTCATGTGACGGCAGAAGAAAAAGATGGCACCCTCTGTGGCAAACTTAAACGCCTTAATGGGATTAGGTCGGATGGAGAGGAAGGTTTGTGTATAATAAAGCTCTGGTGAAATGAACATGTTGAACAGCCTATGGGAGTCTAATGCCCAGCATGGACCATCACATCAATGGCAAATGAGCCATAACTCTTGGAAATGCGTACACAGTTACCTTTAATAATTAACCAAGCGAAGCATGTGTGTTTATATTCTTACACTCCACCTCTCCATCCCTGCTGAGCAAAAGTAATCGAGGTTGAAGGTTATTTTGCAGAATGTCCTGTTCTTTCTCTTCCAGTTTATGTCCCATAAGCTTATCAACCTAAAGTAGAATTTGTAGTTTCTATTTTTTCCATGACATAAAGCAAAATGCTGGTTCTGGAATTATTAGTGAAATTCGTGCTGTTCAAAACTATGAGTTCAGTTGATGAAACGGATGCTCATGTGTAGGAAGCTCCGACCGATATTGTGAGAATGATAGGAATGGGTGAGTACCAGTGTCTGGGTCAGAAAGGGGACAGATGGCGAGATGATCAGAGCGTGTTTTGGGGAGTTCTGCTCCTGTCACGGTGGTCCCCAGGTCTGATCCACTGAGGCCGGCCAGTCTTTACAAGGCCACAGCCAGAGATGTCCTGCCAGCTTTATGGCAGCCAAGAGTACATGAGAACCATGTTAGGGGCAATGTGATCCCTTCTACAGGCCTGTAGACTCCTGTCCTCATGCTGTCTTACAGCACACCAAGACGCCCTCTCCCAGCAAGACCAAACACACACACACATGCACGAAGAGGCAGATTCTGCACCACCCAACTGACTGTCTGACATGGCAAAAACATAATTATACCTTCCTCTTTTTAAAGGTTCCATGCTGGGTGTCTGGGTGAAAACAGGGCTTTTCTAGGTCTGTAAGGTGGGCTGTAAATCCTCTGTCCAAATGAATGTTTCATCTTTGAAGATACTGACAATTTTCTTCAGGGTACCTCAAAATTTTACATGCGACAGGTCAACTTATGAGCTGGACTGAGGGAAAAACATCCATTATAACTGTCCACGAAGATGCGAGGATGTCAATGCGTTTGATGTGATTCGATCTTGAAATTCAAGATATTAGATCATTTTATTGCTGTACTTTCCTCAAGTAAAAAAAAAAAAAAGAATCAGAAGAGAATAGTGCTTCATAATATGCAACATAAGTAAATATTCTAGATTATTACATATTATTATGTATTTAAATAAAAACTACTTGATGAGACCAACACTAACAGATGCTACAGATAAGAGGGAGAACAGTATCCTCACTCACCACCAGAGATGAATCCTTCCATCTTTGCTTTGAAGGGCTGGAGGTGTTCATCTGACGATTTGGAGCAAACCTTCTGCACATCTTTTTCACAGGCTAAAGAAAGCAAAAAAAAAAGGGAACAGGGAAATTTTAACAACCAAACGAGCGCAAACATGTCTGGCATATATAAAACTCATTCAAGGATATAAATAAAAAAAAATAGCAAGAACATAATTAATGATCTAGGTAAAGAACTTCAAATTAACTTCATAAAAATGTGGGCAAAGGAAACACATAATTTCTTGTCTTGAACTATGTTTAAATTTATTACAATACTGCCAAAAATATCTAACTTTATACATCCCACAAAAAGGTCACGATACAACCCAAAGAACAGCCCTTAATTAAAAGGGAGAGATAATAACAACACTAGGAGAAAAAGAAACTAGAGTATGACAGATACAGAAAAAAACTGAGATGTGAACAGTTAGAATTGTAATTATTATTGAAATATTATTTTCCTTGCGTGCGCTTTTATCAGCTGGTTCTATTTATCGAGAGCATTAAGGTTTTTTGTTTTTTTTTGCATATCAGTAACACTTTTTATATGGCTGTATATGCTGCTTCTATGTAATTATATTATGTAAAGGTGTAACTAACGGCTCAATTAAATTGTGGCTATATTGAGTGCACATGGCAGATCTGTTTGCTGTTTGCGGATGGGTTTTGTTTATGGTGCCAAATGACCCGACTCACGCTCAGAGGAAACAGTGACGGAGCGTGCTCCAGTCGAACCTTTCCCATTTCCTCTCAACTGTAAGCCTGGTGAAAGAACTTTGGCACATTCCTCCAACCTGTAAGTCATTAATGGCTGCAATAAATACCTTAACTTTCTTATGACTGCATAGCTAAATAGTACTGCAACACAACAAGAACATTAACAGGTCTGGCCGGTGTCTGAGTTCACTGCGTCGCCGCTTTTAGGTTAGAGTTTCGCTCTCACGTTTGATGCGGGGCATGTGAGTGCACCTGCAGCTCGGTAAACTCAGTGCATTACATCTTTTTTATTGGCTGTCTTAATAAATTGAAGAGGATGCACAAAGTCAGAGCTTTAAAAAACAGAGCAATAACTACATACAGCCACACAATCTGGATTCCAGGACAGTTTTTAAATTCATGAATAGTGAGAGCCAACGGTTATCAAAATAGAAAACAGAAATCAGCAACCATACAAACACAACAACCAAAATATCCTGTTTGGACATACCGCATTTCCTTACCAGAAATCCCCCCAACTCAAAAGAACCCATTAAAACAGTGTTCAAAACAGCAAGTCTACAATTTAGCAGCGGCTCGCTTCCAAATGTGGTCCAGACAGCAAAGGCCGCAAGGAGGAAGCCCACAAAACACAGCAGCTGTAAAGAATAAAAACGAAAAGCTCCGGTTTGGGACATTGTCTTAGACTGACAATACATTACGGACTTCACTCAGATACAAGGATTTCCTGTAAGTAAAAGGCCGATGCCATTTAAGGTGTCTAAAAAAGATGACCTCAGTAGCTCAAGTCATGTTCTGCCTGTGAGACAAAGAGCCTCACAATCTAAAAATAAATAAATAAATCAATCAGATGGTGCATTAATTCTATTTTGCCAAAAGAATATAAAATTATTTTGAAATAATGAGTTTGCAGTTGTTTTAAATTTGAGGCGTAAACAGTTATAGTAATGTTTAGATATTTAAGTGGATTTATTTGGATGTATTCTAAAATGTTTTTATATAATATTTCAATATAATAAGAATGTCATTATCAAACTCCATCTTTAATATGTAAATAGTTGTCATTTTTAAATTTACAGTACTGTGCAAAAGTCTTAGGGGGGGCTAACATGAGCATACAAATTAATTTCTCATTCTATTTTCTTCAGATACAACGAGAAAATACATTTAATATGTGCACCCCCTTAAAAGATACACAAAAAAGTTAGAAACATTTGACATATGTTAAATTAATAAAACATCTGAATATTAATGCCATAAATTTCATACTGTGTGAGCAAAAAGGTTCAAGACATGTTATGTGCAAAGGGAGGTCACATGAAAAACCACTTTGGTTTATAGGAACTATTTTTTCCCAGAAACTCTTGGTTTTCACTCTTGCTGATACTTCTCATATATCCAGATTGTATCTTAATACAGAAACTGACAAATGCATATGTGCACATTTCTAACTTTAATAAACCAGTAAACCTAATGTTAGCCAAAGACTTTTACACAGTAACGTGCATTAGACTAAATATTCTGGTTAATCAGGACAAGGTGATACATATAAAATAAACATTTTGATTAGTAAGAGGATAATTATAGACATTAATTCATCTTTAATTAATGCATCCCTTTGGATCATTAAATGTCTCACTTATCACCGTATTCACTTGCGCGCCAAGGCATCAAGGTTCTGTGTTTTACCAGCAGTATTATTGATGCAGCTGCTTCAGTTTTATGATTTTGTGTTTGTTGTTTTTACCAACACAAACTCAGCTGTGGGGTTCATCAGGACATTGTTGAAATGATTGCCAATGGTCACATGAGTTAGACAGGTGAAGATCATATAGTAGTATATTGTCTATAACTAACTAACCAAAAAAAAAAAAAACTGAATAAAGATGAGCTAAAGGAAAGGTACTTTATACAAAAACAGCCCTTCAGATCCAGTACAGTATGCAACAATATCACTGAAATATTCATTATAAACATACATCTATAGAACATCCCCAGAGGAAATATCACCAGGAGAGATAAAGTAACATGACAACTGATGTGGCTAAAGACGGTGGTGGTAGTGTAGGAGTAAACGGGAAGAAAAACAAACAAGACAGCCATATTTCTGCTCCAGGATTTACCCTGTGTGGTTTGCAAAATGGGTAACTTTGATGTCAATATGTACTTAAAACTTCACCACAGTAAGCGAGAGCCCCCAGTGTAGCTACCAGGAAGTCACAACACAACAAGACAATGCACAACTGTAATGTGGAATCAAGGAAATGCTTAAACAGTGGATGAGGAGCCTGCGGAGCACCACAATATGAGGGAACTTGTTATTTGATGAATGTTCCTGTCTCAGAAATATGGCCAAATGTTGCCATGATGCCTCGCCAACTCCCATCGCTGAAGCCCTGAATCATGATAGAATATAAACACAGAACAAGGGAGACAAACACATGATAATGACATGATAATAGACCAATGTCTGATACCCTGAGGGGCTTTTGGATACTGTAACTGAAATGGTAACATGTAGAGCTGAATGTAGAATTAGACGCTTTAAAACACATTTTCAAAAGGGTTTGTCATATTTTTTTCTTTTAATTTGAAGGTAAACCGGTACAGTGTCTGTCCTTGAGCATATTCTTGTTATTTACACCTGAACTCTTTCACTGATGCCTTATTATCTGTAATCTTCTATATGAAATAAGGCTAAATATTTTCACTTGGTGAGGCCAGCCAAGGGACTGTCTCTGTTATAACCATTTCTCCCTTCTCTACTCTCCATAAATCAGCCTGTGTCAGTTCAGGTTCATAAAATCACCAAACATTCTCCAACATTTTACTTACAAACACAGCTATAGCAGGTAGAAACATCAGGAAAGACACACACACAAGACACTGACCTGTGTCCAAAGTCACTGTGGTGCTTCCTCGTGAAATATGGTTAATACACTGTTGAACATAAAGTTGGAATAATTTTGTTTTCAGACTCATTCCTGTTTTTATTCCTATTTATATAGATCAGAAATCACCTTTGACCAGGTGCTAGGATTGCATAATGAGTCCCAGTTACGCTTTGTCTATCAAAAATAAATCACATGAGAAGAGGTAAAATATTTTATTCCAACTTTATGTTCAACAGTGTTCTATGGAGTCTGTTAAATGCTGCGTTTACCTGCAATTTCCATTGTAGTTAATCATATATATCATAAAGAGAATACTACAGTATCTTTATTAACAAAATAACTGTATAGAATCTCAAGACTCTTACTTTTCTCTAACTACTCTGAAAATCAACCATGACACATACATTTAGTGTGACTTTGGCGTTTTGTTTGGTTAGACGAGTGGTGACAGTACCTCAGAACGCTAACTTCACACATGGTGCACCGAGCGGAGCCTCCATCGTAAAACAGACCTCAGGCTAAAGGCCATGCCTGAACCTGACATTAAAGGCCATTTAAAATCAGTACACTGTCTGATTTGCCACAGTGATGAATGCCTAACCTGGGACAGGCCTTCTGTGAAACACTAAACTCCCCTGAGCAGCAAATGAGCTCTGACTGTTTCTTTTTATTTGATCCTATTTCATTCGGTAGTGTCCCTGCCTCTCCGTCCACTCCAATTACACAGCAGTTAAAGAGATCTTTATGTAGGTGCTCACTAGAACTATTATCAACTTTTTATGATACAGCTAAAGTCTACAGGAATTGAATGATAGTTATTCATAATACGGATGCTTGTTTGTAAAAACGCTTTGCATCAGCTGTTCTGTCACACCTGAACTGCGTCCAAAAACAAAATAAAGACAGTTGTCTCTACAGTCCTACAGTAGGTTAAGGTCCCCGTGGCCTCCCACTCATCCCTCTCCCCCCTGAGAAGAGCACAGAAAGAGGTCATCACCCTCTCCCCAAACAGGAAGCCCCATCAAAAGAGGATCATGTTTCTGCACAAGCCAGTGAAGGAAAGGGCAGCCAAGCGGATGAGGACCCAGACTCGCACACAGGCAAGAAAATATGGCGTCTTTGCCTGATCACTTATCTAGAAATATTTGGGAATATGAATAAAATACACAGAAAAGTGTATTGGTAAGATCCAATATGGTCGAACGTGGAGCAACTGTGTCAGCACTGACATGCAGGATGTGGGTAAATCTGGAGAGAGATGAATTTCTGCTAGTACCAAACTCCTGACCTCTGACCCCAGACTGGGGGCAAGACACTGCTGACCACTGCAGTCGCCACCTAAGGATCAGGTGAGGGGCAGGCAGCTCGTGAAAGCCAGACAGTGAAAGTAAACCTAGATGGGATTCAGGCTTAGCTTCTCAGTGTCAGAAACCATTCACAGTGTGGATGGAAGTGATCTGTGTTAGCTTTATAATTAAGAACAGTTGCTTTCTTTAGGCTGGTTTATAATAGCCATGCATAAATATTTATTCCTGGCGGCTGGAGAGGATAAAAATGGTGGGAGTCATAGGTGGAGCTCACCAAACATCCAGAATCCAATGCTTTCCTTGTGATGCTAATGCCCCTGAGGACTACTGTGCCAGACTGTGTTGCAACAGAGATCAAATACGAGGGCCCTTATGTTGCATTTATTGTCTTCAAGTCTTCCATTTTTCCTAATAAATGAGTGACAGCTTGAGGTGGGTCTGGGTACTTTAGTAGACTCTTTGTATTTTTCCCTCAGGTCAGAGAGGAGAGGGCTTTAACAGCAATCTAAAAAACGTAGGGGAGAGCTGCAGAGCTTATCTAATTGCTTTCATATGCCATATTATTGGTTGATTTAAATAACCACAGACACCAGGGGCACTGGAGGGCATTGCCTTTAACCTCTGCATGGCCCTGGCCAAGACTGAATGGCTGGCTGACTGGGTTAGTGAGCGGCTTGGCGCCCAAGACACTACATGGTGCACCAGAATTGTGTTTATATCTATTGTCGCCGATTCTAGTTTGAACCAATTGTCACTGTGATGTTTCACGCTTAAACTGGAGGGTCCTTTTAAAATTCTACTAATATTTGAAATGCTCTGCAGACATAGAAATGAAGATGTGCTCTCAGTTTGTACTTTCATCGTGCTGAAACAGGAGATGCTGTGCTCGTATCATGACTCCTAAGATACAATGTCTGGAACCTGAATAGAGCTGCCTGAGGCTCTCCAAGATTCTGTACTAGCCCACAACCTTGTATGCAAAGGGCAGCAAGAGTACATGGGATCTGCATTCACACTTGAACTGATCAACTCTGTTCTTTTAAGTGAAAATAGTTGATGAAATCACACTGACTGATTTTCAATGACAGACAAATTAAATAATAAAAAAATACTATGGAGATTAAGTCCATTTACACTTTTAAACCAAAACAAAAGGTCATGTCCTACCTGTCAAATCTCTCTTCAGCTTCCTGATGTCCTTGGTGAGGTCATCAAACTTAACCTGACCAGCCTGGAAGAAATCCTGTGGCTCAGGCAGAGGGAACACACTCTTCTCTGTTCCTGCATGCTGGAACAATGTAATAAACATGGAAGAACATAATAGAAGCGGTACTAATAGGATTTTTTTTAAGATTGTAAATGTTTGTAAGTTAAATTGAAGGTACCTTACCATGTCAAAATTACGTAGGTAGTATAAACCCACATAATCCACCAGATTGATACGATTGTCCTGAGGAAGAAGACATTTTTTTAGTTTAATAATATGAGTTGCATGTTTACCAGAAAATGGCAAAAATATGGCACTTAAGACACTGAAGATGAGATTGTGGGTGTAAAATCTGCAAACTTCTGTTACCCTGCTTTTGACATCCTTTAGTTTAGGGAGGATCTCCAGTCCAAAGCCATCAGCTTGGCCTCTCGTCCTGTTTCCTCCGTTCATATAGTTCCCAAATGCTAATACAAGTCCCATTATAACCCGCAAATTATTGCACTCTAGCATCTCCTGACACAGACAGACACACACACAGAGCCATTAGGTTAGCAGAGATTGCAATAGTCCGGTGACACTTCTAAAGCTGTGTTTGGTGACATGATATTCTTACTTTGCAGACATTGGAGATAATCTCCACCTTGCGACGGATGGAAGAGATGGTATCGAGGAACACTGACTGGAAGATGATGCAGTGAGACCGGCCTGCAAATTCAGGAATCTGGGAGAGCTCATAGAGAAACCTGGGAGGAGGGGGGAAAGAGGAGGAGGAGGAGGAGGGAGAGAATGGGGTGTGATGTGTTATGACAGAATTAAACAAAATGTCTAACAGGAAGAACTATTTTGGTTCTTTGGCAGGCCGTGGTTCCCCATGCAGGGCGGCTGAGTCAGTGTTGTTCACAGGCAAGCAGGCAGGCACCTAATAGTCATGAGAGGTGCTGCTCGGCTGGGTTTGAAAGGCCCATGAGGTCGAGGTGGAGGGAAAGCAGTGAGCGGTGCACGGAGATTGATCAAAGGTAGCTTTGGCCTGATGTGGGACGACTTATGTAAACAGAGCCGTGTCAGAGGGGAGCAGAGCGGTAACATCCTGTGTGATTAGGCCCCACTGATGGAGGTAGACACTGAGTAGGGATGACTCAGGCAGCCGTAGTGACAGCTCTGGTCAAACATGGAAATAGGAAGGCCAGGCTTAGCGGCACCGCTGGGTTCGGGCCTCGTTAACTGGTCCAGACTACTTAACCCTGACAGGATGGAACTACTGAAGCAATCTCCAAAAATTACAAAAAATGTGGGAACTGTCAACAAAAATTACTTACTGTTCAGGTTTGTCCAGCAGTTTGACCTCATCCTCTTTGGAATTCTCATAATGCTTCTTTATCATGTCCAACTCATCACTGGTGCCCCTCTGCAGAGACAAACAACACAGTCCACTATAGTCCACAAACAATCCAAATTTAACGATGCATTTAAATTGTTGCACATCAACATGTTACAAATATGTGCAGGAATAATTAAAAACAAAGAGTTTTTTTTTTTTTTTATCAATTTTCCACCAAGAACACTCTTTTTGTTGTTGTCCTTTGTGCTTACATTTTCATATAAAGCCTCAATGGTCTCCAAATCCACCACAGAGTTGTCCACAGTGAGAACAGCTGGAACAGAGAAGATATTAATTATAAGCTATCGGTCTTATAAATGGATAAGATCTTAGCCAAAGCATGCTGCGTTTTAAGAGCTGCCAGCCCTGGAGGAACCAACTTGTTTTTCCGACTAGAGATGTAAACTTACAATAGCCCTGTAATTTTCTCAGATGTTGCTCAGTAAAAAAATTATATTTGTGGTGAACTACTGAATATGCTAAGAGTTCCAATATATAGTGTGTGTGTGGAATGAAAAGCTTGTATAAAACCAGAGCGCTTCATATCCATGTAAGCATAGTTTTTATACTGCACCACACCAGAAGGAACAGCTAATGTACCATTCAATTACCATGTAGTTAAATTACACACCTAATTTAAGATATTAGCTTGAGGTGGTGAAGCTGGGAGTGCGGCCAGGCTGTTGGGCAGAGAATGTGGGATGGAGTGGGTCTGAGACCACAGACACTCAACACTAGTCTCCTCCACTCTCTTCTTTAGGAGGCAGGTTTAGGGATGAAACCCACTGACATAGCTCAGAACAGAAAGCCTGAAACAGCGAAACTTCTAGACCTGCAACCATCACATTTAATAAGGCAGAAAAAGTGAGTGAGAAATGAAAAATGAAAAGGTACAAGACCAAAAGGGAGTAAAAAGAAGAGGTAAATGCCAGTAGTGATTATTTAAACAACTACAAATTGCTTACGAAATTACTTTTTATTATCTTAGCCTACAGGCCACATGTTTGTTAACCCTAACTCAAACAATAAAAACTGAAGTGAACATGAAGGCAGAATGTGGCGGACGGCACAAAGAGAGAAAGTGACTCCTGTTCTGTGTCTGGGAGGTGTCACAGGTTTATGGTGCTGTGGGGGAGGAGGAGAGGGGGGACGTGATGGGAGGGATGGCTCCAGTGCTCCTGGATCAGCTGACAGTTGTCTGGTCGGTGTCAAACGAGGGCTGTGCACCACCTACTGCTCTCACATCAGTCCAATCCTACACTATGGTTCCATCCAATAAGACCTGATGCGGTGATATTTACTTATTTGTACTATTTTTCTTTGTGTACTTGGACTGAGAAATATGCAAATTTCAGGTTGATTATTTTGACTGATATTTTGTGACAAGAGTCTTCATTTTAGTAGGAATGTTAAGTTTTGTATTTCATTTTAACTGAGAAAAATAGAAATTTGTTCTGCATTTTCCATATTCTATATCTAGACAATAGAGCTTATAGGCATTTGGATATTACTGCCCCATATTATGATTTTACTAATATTTCATTCCTAGTCTACAATGTATCAAACTTTACTTTATGACTTGTTACTCTGACAATATTATGGATTAAATTTTACTCTTACTATATATCTTATCACAATAGAATTAATATGTGGTTCATACAAACCTGAAATATTTTAGAATTGTTTTATTTTTAGATAAATATGTTAACCATGCACATATAAAAGAATATATAGATTGTGGTATCAGCATCATATCGTAAGTATTGTACAAGTTAAACAAATTCATTACACACTTGTTTCAGTCTTAATTCCTACACTGGTACCAGCTTACAAGGTAATACTTTGCATTCTGGTTCCCAGCTGTTCCTGCAGCGGCAAAGCTGTCAATGTGGTCCCAATGTCTGGATCAGAGAGAGCGCTGGAGGTCCATTTCCTACATCTTATTAGAGTGGATTATTCAGTCCCTCAGCCATGCAGCCGTCAATCACACACCAAAGGGGAGCCTGCTCCAATGTGCACAGGAGCACTCTGATCCGAGGGGAGCCGGATATCTCTCCACACCGATAGATCAAAGCCTGCCTGCCAACCGCCTCACACCCTCTCCTTCAACTTTTCACTCATCGCTTTGGTGTGCGAGGGGCATATGTGGTGTGTGAACATGTGTACGTATGTATGTTTGTGTGTGTGTGTGTGTGTGTGGTGAGGTGGTGGGTGGGGGAGAGCCTCTGTTTGCCCTTGAACCATGGTGGCCCTTAAGGTCCCCCAGTCACTCCAGCTTGTGAAGTGACCCCCTCAGAGTGTCACCTTCTCTACTCCCCTCCTATCCCGTCTCCTGCTCCCTCCCTACTGTAGCTCTAATTACATTACATGTCCCACGTCCTTTTAATTTGGCAACAAAGGAGAGGCAAACATCCGAGGCCATAGACTAGAGCCCTTAGAGGTGCTTATTAAGGTTCTGTCCTTCATTGTCAGATTCAAAATGTCCATTTCACCCACATCTCCCATTAGGGCACAATGAAACAGTCTCACGCTGGGTGTGTGCAGGCCTTTTTTAACCAAACCACCTCTTCAAACTGACACTGGAACCAGGGGAGACGGATTGAAAGGAAAGGGGAAAAAAAATCTAAATAAAATTGGCATCCTGGTCCTATGTTCTGTTTGGCGTGTGTTTGAGGTGGTTTTATGTGGTAGCGCAGTGTCTGCTAACTGTGGAAGGTGGTTTTGTACATGCTTAGATCATTAGTGGGGTGTCAGTCCCATTAGGCTTGTGGAAACCGTCACTGGCTACAATAAACAGATCTGCTGGCCGCATGCTCAGACTAGCAGGCGGCAGGCACTCTCCGCCACAGTCCCAGGACAGGACCAATTCCTAGCCCATCTATGCTGTCCCCAACACACATATTCTGTTTACACACACACACACA
>JAPTYQ010116538.1:0-19790 GCA_029814465.1 Ostorhinchus cyanosoma
TCTCTCTCTCTCTCTCTCTCTCTCTCTCTCTCTCTCTCTCTCTCTCTCCCCCCCATTCTTCTACTCATTTTTTTTGTAGAGGGTGGAATAAAGATTAAACTCAACTCTTTCTCTTTACCCCACAGGCTTGCCAAAAAATCCTGGTTTGGTAACTTCATCAACCTGGAGAAAGAGGAGCAGATCTTCATCGTCATCAAAGACAAGCCTCTCAGCTCGATCAAGGCAGACATTGTTCAGGCCTTTCTATCGGTACATGCTAATCCATTTTATTTCTTTATTTCTGATTCTACTTCCACCTGCTGTATATTTGTATTGTTTGTGTTTTTGAAGTCTAATGCAGGATGTTGCCTTTTCGAGCAACAGCAATCAGCTCAGCTATGTGGCAGCCTCTCTCTGAGTATTTGCTAACATGCTTCTGATTTATGTAGCAATTCAGTAAACTGCTTGTGTTCAGCACTTCTATTTTCTCTCTAACTGCAGACTCACTTGAGGTCAATAGAAATCAACAGAGAGCATTGATCATTAGCATATAGATGCTTTGCCCTCAATATTGTGCACTGAGCATGTGTGCATTTATATTTAGATGTGTACTACTAGGATTTTGAGAAATTGCATGGATTCTGTCTGAGTGTGTGGTGAGATAATAATAGTGTGGATGTACAAATACATGCAAGGATGCAGGGATTCTCGGTGAGAGCTGCAGAATCTGTATCAACAAACATTCAACAGAGCTCGTTGATATTCAGTGTACATAATTGAACAGAACCTGTCCTCACCCCAGTTAGATTTAACAAAGTCTAAGTAAATGCAAACTCTGCCAGTGCAGGTCAGTGTCAAATCCGTTTCTCTATCCCTGGAGGTAGCTATTTTCTCCTCTGGGTTATGCTAGCTGGTATTCCAGACAGGAGATTGGCACCTGAATCAGTGGAATTATACCTCTCAGCACACTCACATTAATGGAATGTCAAACCCTCTTCAGCACTATGGCGAAACATGACAATTTCAGAGCTCACCTGTTCATTGGGCATACAAATTCATTTTAGGTGAGAGAGTGCAATGTTGTTGGATGACTCAAGATTACATTAGCTTAAGTCTCCCTGGCATGCATGGCTACTCCCCGAGGCATTAATCTCCTTAGAGTTTCAACTATGGCTTGTAGTATATGGAGGATATTTTAATGAGGGTTTATTCACCTTGTCATTTCTAAGGTGTAGGAAAAAATAAACCTCAATGCTCCATATGTATAATCCCATTACTCTGCTTTTTTTTTTTTTGCTGCCTATTTTTGTCCCCATCTCTGTTTCTTTGTCCAGTTTCCTTTACTGAATTCTACTATTTTTTTTTTTTTTTTATCCCAGATCCCCAGCCTGAGCCACAGTGTGATCTCTCAGACCAGTTTCCGAGCAGAGTACAAGTCCACGGCCGGCCCTACAGTCTTCCAGAAGCCGGTCAAATTCCAAGTGGATATCACCTACACGGAGAGCACAGCCGCCACTAAGGAGAATGGCATCTACTCTGTCACATTCACCCTGCTTTCAGGTCAGGACACTGATGCATGTTACTATCCATTATTAATTCAGCACTCAATGATGCCATAGAACGAGTACCACATCTGCACTCATAGGGTCTGGCGGTTTTAGTCTTTTTTTTTCATCTGGATAAGTAGGAAAACGGCAAAAATGAGTATGATTTATAAATCTCAAATTCAGAATTCCTAAAAATAAATGTATTATATGAGTGCAGCAGCCAAAGTAAGCGTGATGTTGTCAAAAGCAAGGTAAGAAGTTTGGTGTGTGTGACTGAACACATGGCTGCCTCTACATACACCTGGTATAATTGATTTGTACAAGTTACAGTGTTAGCTACGAATTGTAAAGTTTGGTAACATAATCACATGCACAGTCAAAATGTAATGTTATGCAAGTTAACAGTTGGCTTGTAAAATCAATTTTATAGGCACATAATAAACTTTTTGAAAACAGATGTTAGAGAAAATTTCAGTCTGGAATTCTAATATGGGAAATATGTGGGATCTTTATATTTTCTTGTATATACAGTCGCGGAAAAAATTATTAGACCACCCCTTGTTTTCTTCATTTTGTCAGTCATTCTAATGCCTGGTACAACTAAAGGTACATTTGTTTGGACAAATATAATAACAAAAATAGCACATAGTTTTATTTCAGAGGTGATATCCATGGTTTCTTGATAATAACCAAAATTACTTCAGTTCTTACATCAATATCTCATTGTACTGACAAAAAACAGTGCTTTCAGGCATTCCATGTTTTCTTTTCTGTCTGTTTTAGTCATGATACACACAGGAGTTAGTAACTGATTACATAACCATTGTTTTTGTAGACTTTTGATGATATAATAACTTTCTCCATGACTATATTTTACCTACATGTGTTACCTTACCTACAGTAAACCAAACTGACCTGGCCAGTTAGCAAAGAGTATTATTTCTCCACTCATCCTCTGTTGCATCGGACTCATTTAAAGCTCACAGTCCTCTTTGAAACCCATAAGAACGGCATTCCTTACATGCCAGTAATCATGTCGTGACACTTGAACAAAAGTAGTGAAGATACTCTGTGGAAAACTTGTTTTTTATCAAGCCAGCAAATAAACCAGAAGCACTGTTTCTAGAGGTGGGTGTTTCAAAAGGGTGCCAAAAGGAAGGCTGCCTAGAGATCTTCAAAGTTCTTGCCATTCTGAATGCTTGATAAGATTTTCCCCCCCAAACCTCCCAGAGCTCTGATGAAATGAAGCCTGGTTCTGCAAGATTACATACTATGCAATTGTATGCGCATGTTTACTCTTGCAGAAACACAGGCACACTGTCTTTTACTCCTGTTTCTGATAGATACTCATTAGCCGACTAAGTGGTGACTCATTTGCGCTGGATGGGGTATAGTAGTGGGGTAGTGGAGCATGCTGATTCTTCCACATCAGTGACTCTATACTGTATACAGCAGGTAGACAGCAGGAGCCCCCTGGAAGTCTCTGGCCTCCATATATCATCTTTGGCCTTCTATCTATTTTAGTTTTGCCACCCACCTCTAGATCCTTATGTCTATGTGCATCCTCTGTCCCTTTGGTTAAATGTTTTCTCTTTGTTGTTCTATTATATATAATCTTCACAGTCTGCTGCAGTTTGTTTATATAAATATTTGTTTGTTGTTTTCGTGTGGCTACGTTTAGGACCCAGCCGGCGCTTCAAGCGAGTAGTGGAGACAATTCAGAGCCAATTGTTAAGCACACATGACCAGCCCGGAGTCCAACAGCTGTCTGGTGAGTTAAAACTTTCTCTTTGAAAAAAACAAAAAAAACAAATATACCAATTTTCCTCCAAAACCTCTTCACCCCTACTCTCACCACCGCCTCATCCGACCATTCCACTCCCTGACAAACCACTCTCTCTGCTGAAGCCGAGCTAAATCCTCCCGTACTCTCTCCCCCCGTGCCTGAAACCCCCGAGCCACACTCACACGCTTCTCGAAATGGCTTCCTTTGCATGCATCAGCCTGTACCTCAGTGCCATGAAAGGGTGGGAGTTGTTCTCAAGCACTGACTGCGGGTCAAATGTTGTCTAGTTGCCCTGGCAGTGAAGATTAGAGTAGAGGTAGGGTAAGCTGATTCGCATTCTGTTACTCCTACTTCCAAGACTGATCGTCGAGGCTTGTCACCATGGCAACACCACTGCACCTCAACGCGCTCCCACAATGCACCGCACCTCACAGTGACAACACACCTGACAAACGTTCTCTCTCTCGCCGCTTCCCATCCTATTTATGCCAGTACAATGAGGTCCCCTCCCCCTATTTTCCCCCGGTCCACCAATCTTCTTCACCGAAGGGCGCTCGGTACTTACAAAACCTCTGATGGGTCATTCTTTCTCTTCTAGATTTAATTACACAGAAATGGTACCCAGACAGCTCAAATTGTAATAACTACCAAACTGTTAACATGTGAACTTCATGTCATAATAAGGACCTCCCTGTTGAAGGTGTTCATCGGCTGTCTCATTAGCCGCACGTTGATTTTGAGTCCCTAAACATTTTTTTTTCCCTCCCCATTGGTGCTACATCCTGTGCTATCTTACTAAACAGCCTGATCAAGAAAAAGGAAAGCACCACAGAACCCCACTCCTTCCCTTCTGCTCTTAAGTGTCCTTCATTGTGAATCACTGCCCTGTTTGTGTCTGAGTTTCCATCTGCTTGACAACAGCTCCATCTGCTGACTAAAATGGGAAACACACTGGGCTTTTTTTCTCCTATTATTCAAAGTTTCTGTGTAAAATCTCACCAGAAGGTGATATGTTGTGGTCTAAGGATAAGGATTTTAGCCCATATATTCACCCATAAAGACCCAAACATCCACCAGCGACCAAAAACACCTACTGATCTAAACTGTTTAATACTTGTTGATCCGTTAATCCTATCAATACATGGAAATAATTGCTGTAAAATGCAGTTTGTCATCTTTTCATGGTCATCAGATATGACCCATTTGGATGTTCAGGTACTCCGTAGTTACCGTGGAAACACCGTCATCTTCTATAACATTAATTCACCAGTAAAACTCGTGGAGTTGGATCACTGACGATGCATGGAGACACTTGGTTTATGTTCAGTTAAGGAGAGATTTTACTTAAAAAGGCGCATTTTCTTCAGTTTTCTCCGTTTTTGATGTAATAAGCTTCAACTTTAATCTGAGCTTTTATGAACATCTATATGATCAGTAAGTTAATTACTGGAAAATACCTGATTTTCATTGGAAAAATGCCAAATACTGAGGAGTATTCTGTAATAAATGGTGATAAATCACTTAAGAAATGTTAAATATAGAATAAAAATCATTGGGAAATGACCATTAAAGTAACACTGGGTGTCTATGGTTTAATTTGACTATTTGTGGCTGAATGTCTTTTTCTCTCTTTGGTTCCATTTTTTTTCTTCTCATGGTTGATGTAGTCTGTCTTCTAGTGGAACTAATATTTGGCCAACATCAGGTGTTGCCCAATATTATATTTTCCGACTGTAATTGTACACATATTTCCTGCATATTCATTGTCGCTGGCACTCAGAAATGAACAGCAGTTGTGACCAATATTATATCACAATCTATCATTGTCTCAGTAAGTTTACTAGTTTATTCTGATACTTTATTCCAGGGGTGTCAAACTCATTTTCTTCCAGAGGCCACATTCAACCCAGTTGGATCTCAAGTGGGCCGACCCAGTAAAGTAATAGCATCATAAGCTATAAATAATGACAACTTTTTCTGTTTGTGTTAGTGCAATAAAAAAAATGTACAAACATTTACATTTACAAACTATCCTTTACTAACTATCCAACATTTTATTAGAAGAATAAGTGCAGTTTTCACAATATGCCTCAATTTATCATTTGTACATGTGCATTACAATGTTACACAAACATTTAGTAACAGGTTTAATATTGTTAAAAATTCTGATTTTGGAACTAAAATAAGAACTGTTTCTATTTTGCCCAGGTCATTGGTCTTCTTGGTAGTTCTTCGAGGTTCAACTGGACTAGTTTTGTTTCAAATGTGCAAAACTATTCCAGTTGAACCTAGAAAAATGGAGTTGTCACTATTTCTAGGTTATTATGCTATTATTTTACTTTAGATCACATTGATCTGAATGTGGAACCTGAACTAAAATGAGTTCAACACCCTTGAGTGTTCATACCTTCAGTGTAATTTTTGCACTTCGCACTGCAAAAATCAAAAATTTACATAGTGTATTTTTCTCATTTCTAGTCCAAATATCTCATCAGACTTAAAATAAGACATAATCGCCTAAAGAGTAACTTTTCAGTGAAATATAATGAACTGAAGTTTAGACAATACATCTTGAAAATCTTATTTCAAGAAATTTTAGCAAGATAATTTTCACTTGTTCCATTGGCAGATTTTTTTGCTTAATTCAAGATTTTTTTTTGTTTGTTTTTTTGCTTACAAGTTCTTATATCTCACTGAAAAGTTACTTTTTTAGGCAATTATGTCTTATTTTAAGTGTGATGAGATATTTGGACTAGAAATGAGAAAAATACACTTGGCAAGATTTATATTTTTCCTGTGTGCAAATTCATCCTGTGGGCCAGATTGGACTTTTTGGAGGCCGGTTTTGGCTCCTGGGATGCATATTTGAAACCCCTGCTTTATACTGTCAGAAGAATTCCCTTGCAGTGGTGTAGGAAAAGAAATATTGCATTATATGAAGTTTCAATTAACATTGGAGGATGTTTCAGCTGAGATTAGTCTAAATTTAGTCAGTTTTGTAATATTTGTGGCAATTAAAGCAATAAAAAATACTAAGGATGGTACTTAAATGATAATATTACAGCTGTTTTTTCCCCTATAAAGGACAGTTCCAGTTGATTTTGATCATAGTTTGCTTAAATGCATCTCATGTCATTCTTATTTTCACAGTGCCAATCCTTGTTATATGAATCGCTGATAGGTCACTGTGTACTCGACAGTAATTAAGGCATTGTTCCACTAAATCAGCTCCGCCTCGCTCTTTCTTTTGACCTCCTTAGACCCCTTTGGTGCAACCTGACCTCAGACCTTTAAAAAAAAAAAGAAGGCCTATAGGTGTAATTAAGAGGAGAAATAGCTTTGCATACCAATGTGTCAAACAAAAGATTTCATCAAGCCGTAGTCATTATGTCCTTTAATCACCATAAACAGCAGCATACCTGTGGGTCAGCTTAGAAAGATGCTGCAGGGGCGGAAAGATCGAAAGAATGTAGGAAAATACAGGAGATGCAGAGCTACAGCGTCTCTGCTTTATAGTATGTGCAAGATTAGAAAGTTCCTGTCATTTTTGAAAATGTGCAGATGGGGTGGAGTGAAGTGACTGAATGTGGAATTCTTTACACATGAGAAAAGAAAAGGGAACATGAGAGAGAGGTTGGCCGAAACAGTTTTCCAGCTGGATAATGGAGGAATGGAATCCAACTTTTGGCACATTCACTCATGTCCGTACACACAGAGCGATACAAAACACATTTAGTCATTCATGCTTAGATAAAGTTTGCTCTAATCTCCGTACTACCGCACTATTCACACTGGCAGTACACGCGTAAATGTCAGGCTGTCAGGTGTTTGAATGCAAACCAGTCGTATAAGGGATTCCAGTTTCTTTTCGTGCCGATACACAGACGCTATCCAACTGGTGCGTATGTGTGAATGTGTGTTCCGTCATCTGTGCTGCACTCTCGCCTGTTACTACTGATGTTGTCACCGCTCATTTGGCGGCCCGCAGGACTGTGCCGTTCAAAGGGAGCTTCTGTCGAGTGTTCAGAATAGTACTGTGTGTGACTGATGGTTCCCAGAGATGTGCTCTGTGTGCATCATTAACACAAAGAATGTGGACTGCTTTTTTTTTCTTCTTTTTTTTGCTTCATTTCTCATTTTGGATGTCCTTACTGCTCCACCTACCCGCTGTGGGACCATTATGACTCTGTAGAAAAAGTGACTGTGTTTAGCTCAAGAATATTTTCATACATACTGTGAGACAATACGCTTTCAGTGAGTATTTTTTTCTTTTTATTTCATCTCTATTTAACCAGGAAAAAAATGACACATTTAGATTAAAAATCACCTTTTAAAGAGTATACTTCTAGTTTTGAGTTTGAATATTATTTGGCATATCAACTAATGTATTAATTCACATTATAACTGGGCCCATGAGAGAATCACACACAGTACTATGACTAAAATTCACGTGACATATTCTTTTTCTGAAGCTGCTTTCTGGAAATTGTGACTAAATTTTACATCACATACTCTCCTATGACACACACACACACACAAAAAAAAGTTAATGAGCAGTTTTGGAGCACATATTAAGTCTTACTACTCCAACACCTGAAGTATTTGTAGAAAAAGCTTTTAAAAACATATCAAATCTACCTATTCTTGACTCTTTGAAGCACTTTACCATAGGAGGCCTTTGGTGAGTACCTGAAAAAGGTCCTTGAATCAACCTGAACACATCAGGAAATTTGTGTTAATGAATTATAAATAATCTGAAACACTTTCTAAAGATATTTGAAGTACTTTCCAAAATGATCATTTTCAGAGCACATATCTACGTCGTACTATTCTGTCATTAGCGGCTGTTATGACTTCCTGAAAAAGACGCGAAACACCACCTATTTGTCATTTTTCTTTGTTTTTTTTTAAGAAATGATCTACTAAACAAACATTCCTTAAAACCTGAACAGATACACTTAGTATAACTTTACTCTTCTACCACTAGAGGTCACTAATGACAACCTGAAACACTCAACTGACCACTTCCTAATGGCTTAGAAATTATCATTTAAGATGCTTCGTAAACATTTTTAAAGGAATCATGACCCAATGTAAGCACCCCCCCACCCACACAAGAACTTCACTTATACCATAACTGTGACGTTTCTAATTCTGCAGTTCTATTTTATGCGGCGACCTTCCTTCTCTCTTCATTACAAGTGCGTTTGTAAAGCTGTTGATAAAAGTAGTACGAAAACACACCTTTAAGTTTTATTCTGGCAGGATTTGTCATGATTCTCTAGTTAACAGTGGTGATATAGTTTGTCATTTTTAGAAAAGAGGATGACGTCTCTCCTCCTTCCCTCTTAATTCACCAACTGTTGGACATTCATCACAATCTGACTCTGTTGCAGTAAAATCATTGGTTGTATTTAGTTTAGTTCAAACAGTAACACACTGAAAATGCAGCCTCCTACCACGTTTAGTGTCTGTGGCCTGCTTTTATGGTTTATTAGCTAAAGTTAGTAACAGACTTGATCTGAAATGTGTTAACAGATAGTCTTGGAAAGTCCAAATATCACTGTTGTGTAGTTAATTTGAGGTTATTCAGGTTTAAGTTGCCCGTCATTGCCATTGTGGTGTCTTTAAAACTCCACAAATATTTCAGCTTTGCAAAAGGGAGGAAAGATGCTGGTACTTTATTCTTCAAGGGCAACTTTTTGTTGAAGCTCGAAGCTTCCTCATTGTCCTCCTTCCATCATCTGTGCTGCTTCTTGCTGACAAGACTTGCACCAATGAACACAGATGCCACACCCTACCGCCTCTAGACTACAGATAAATCAAAGAACAGAACAGTCTCATACAGAACCAAGGTTTTTGTCTTCATGCTAGCGTGCTGTAATTTCTGGTTTTTGATTTACTGGCTACTTGTTTGTATTTATTGGTTGTGTTGTGACATATGCATGATTTAATGGGAGCTTAACATGGCTGCTCCAGCGGCTCCCATCCTTGCTGTGTGTGTGCGTCGGTCTTCCTCGTCCGCCTCTGCTTGCTCTGTCTTATCTGTAGCCGCGTCTCTACCCTGTGAACCCCATTGTTCATTAGTTTGTTTGTTCTCTTTCTTCTCTCTTTCCCTCTTTTTGTCCTCTTTTCTTCCCGTCTGTGTACCTAGGCAGCCCATTGAGTAACTTCTTTGACGTAATTAAACAACTTTTTTCAGACGAGAAGAACGGCCAGGTGCCCTACCCTTCTGGCACGCCCTCCAAGCACTGCCCCTCGCCCATGCACGTCCGGAGGCACGAGCCAGAAAATAATGACACCAAATGCCCCGCTGCAGGCAGAGACAGAGCCAAGTTGTCGATTGCATCTGTGGGGACACAGGAGGAGTCTTAGACTGAGATGCTCTGTAGTCGAGCCAGTGCTAGACCCATCCCAGTATCACTATAAGCCAGTGGCACAGAGATAATATTATATTCTATCTGTACATAGCTAGATGTACATAAATCATTTATGGACATTTTTGTATAAAATAACTTTATATAGATAGAAATATATTAAGAGAATCAAAATGATATTTTACAAACAGCATATTGCACCTACATGACAAACACACCCCCTCCTCCCACCGCCCTTATCATTACCCCTCAGTGTCCACCATCATCATCCACCCTTCTATTTTTCCCAGCCATTTGAACACATGTGCTCTATTTTTGCTTCCCTTGCTGCTAACCTGTATGATGACCTGACTTGTTTCTGATACCAGGAATTATCCAGAAAACCTATTAAGTCCCTCCATGTCCCCTGCTTCGTTCGCCCTCCCTCGTCCAACCCTCAACCCCCCCGAGTGTGCCAACAGAGACGGACATTTGTTGACGGAGGACTGCTTTTAGAGGTGCGCGGAGGGGGGGACGGGTTACCATGGAAACAGACCCTTCATGCAGACTCCTACCTTCATCTCCCTCTGCGCCCCTTCTTCACCTCTGGCAGCCATCAGTAGAAGTAGATGAAAATACCTTTAGTGTCCCCCATCTTAGCAACACACACGCACATACATGTACACCTCATCCACACATATTCTAACAACACAACAACGCACACTCTCTAACCAACCTGTCCCCCTTTCCTCTTGTCAAGCTCAGTGAGCATTCATTAATTGGAAACGAGCATTTCAACATTCTGCATACAGAACACATAAACTGTATGTACTTGCATACATGCACAGGTCCAGTATGCACAAAAAACTCTGGGATGTATTAACATGAACATTACAAAACAACAACAAAAAAAAAAAAGACGACCTGCAGATACAATGACTGATTCAGAGGAGGAGAGAAGGGAGAGGAGTTTTGTGAAAGCCCAAACAGCCGACACGGATGCTTGCTGGATTGTATTGTTTGCTTTTTAATGTACTTTCTTTGTGAAGAACTGGGTTTAAAATACTGACTTTATTAGACTTAATTCTATTGCTGCAAATGCACTGGGATTGTGATTTCAGAGAGGGGTGGGGGGGGTGAAAAGAAATGGGCAGTTGGGGAGATGATATGATAGTATTTGGGTTTGGGGGAGGGATGCGGGTGGGAATGTGGGTATTTAAAATGAATGATCTATTCTGTTGTACAGACTGATATCATTTCTTATGTAAAAAAAAAATGAAATGTCTAGTTGTGACACTATGTTTAGATACCATAGGGTCAGGTTAGAAAACCTGCGCCTGCCACATCCTGTTCTTTTAAATTCTTCTGTGTATTTTTGTTACATGATCATTTATGTCTCTGTTTGATTGACCTAATAATTATTCCAACATTCCTGTTTCCTGTTAATCTGCTGCAATTTGTGTTTTGTTTTCCATTTATACCTCTCTCTTAGTCTCAACTACCAGCAGTAGGAGTAGAGGAACAAAAAACAATGACATGATAAATGCAATTGTGGATATTTTTGTATTTTCATCCTTATTTATTCATGTACGTTCATCTCACTGTTTTGATTTCCTAATTTATTATAACTTGGCTATTTATATGAACAAAGCTGTTAGGTCAGTTGAATGTTATTTATTACCCTCTTGTGTGTTTGTAAATGGGGCAACATTTGATGAAAAAAATGAACTTTTTTTTTTTTTTCTTTTGTTTTGGTCTGACTTTACAGAATTATGTGAACATTGACAAGTCTCAAGTTTGCTGTTCCCTGATCTCTTTACAGAGGGGAAGAGGACTTGCGGAGGGAAATGATTTACCAGTAATTTAAGAATGTAGACTTAGCCTCTTTTTGGAGAGGAAATATGCTCTTCTATTGATATTTGTCAGTTTCATATTATTGTGCGTGTAGGCCAGGCCTGAGGAGAAAGACACCACAGATCCCAGTCTACTTCTTCTCTTTGTAAATAGACAGACAAACCGTGGGGGTTGATTGTCTTCTCAACCATGCTGGGGATTCCTGCTCTATGCTTTTAGCTTGTATTGCTGTGTGCATGTCAAACATGAGCTTTTCTTTGCATGGCTTTAGTGTTATTGTTCCATGCCAAACTCACTCCTTCTCTCAGCCTTCATTAATTCTCTCTCCACAAAACTACTTTTAATGTTCAATTCTCCCTCTGTCCCTTATTTTTCACTCTTTGCTTTTATTTTTGGCCTTTTTTTTTGTTAAAAAAAATTGTCCCCTTGTTCCAACTGATCTTTCCCTTCCTCCTCCTCTTATCTTGTGCACAAAGTTTATGAACGATGCTTCCTTTACTCTGTATCTCTCTCTGGAAGGCTCTGAGGTCTGGGCTCTCTCTACCTGTAGGTAGAAGAAGCACAGAGAGGGGATATAAGTACTACAAACACAAAGCAATACCCTGTTGTTCACCCTCCTTTGTTTTCTACAATGGGAAGCTAGCAGCACTAAGGACATGATTCTGAGGCCCAGAGTGGCCTTTTGACAGAGCAGGAACAAAACTGACTGATGTAATCCCCATATAACATAACTGTGAGCATCTTCAGTGCTGAAACAAATAAACTCATTCAGTTATGGTGTTTGTTCTTCTTTGTGCCTGTACATGTGTGGGTAAGTCCTAAAGTTATAGTCATAGTTTGTTCAGTGCATGAAAACAGGAAGAAACAGTAAGGTTAATTTATTTATTTTATACAAGTGCCTCCTTTCCTTCAACTATGTGATTGATTTGTTTATTGCAAATGTAATGACTGTCATGTTGTAGGTTTGCACACTTCAAGTCTGATTTCTTTTCCAGGATTCCAGGTGAGTCCATACAACTTTAGACAGACTCTTAAGGTAGACTCAGAATGGACACAATGAAGCGAGTTTACCAGGTTTATTACAAGGTTCAGCATTATTACAGACTTTATGTAGTCCAATCCCAAAACGAAACCTGCTGCTGTAGCTGTGTAAAAGCATTAAACCTTAGTATACATAAGCTTAATGAACTGTTAAGAGTGTACCTGGGAACAGCTATACCAAGGCAATGTTTTAACAATAATATTAATAATTTTGCTTGGATTAAAAACAAAATAAAAAGGGAAACGCCCCGTTAAATACTCTCACATCTTTTTTTTTCCTCATTAAATAGAAAATGTCCATCCCACTCTTCAGTAAGTGTTTTGTTTCTCCTGTAATACTTTTAAAAATAGAAAATAAAAACATATAGTTACATAAAAAGTACATTTCTTAATCCAAGGCTTCCTCCCACTCTGCTTCATTTATTAAAATGAGACAAAGCCAAAAGTCCAGCATGGTTGCCTCACTTGTTTGTGTTTTCAATAGATTCTTCATCTATTGTCCTTGTAGATGCTTCATCTCTTGTCCTTTTCCATAGTTTCAGTCTGAACCGAGAAGGTGCCATCCATCACAATCATCGAAGGCCATCATTTACTTTGCTAGTTTTGTCCATTAGAGGGCAGCAGTGCTCCACAATTTGAGGTTCCCACCTTGTGCATCCATCTGTAGCTTCTCCAGTAAAGCTTCCCGAGCCTTGGAGATTTGCACAATGAAAAGTATCACATTGTCTTATTTTCTTCTTCATATGTGTTAATGTAAGTGGGTGTTAAAGTGGAGTGCTTGGTGCAAGATGAAACACTGATCTGTAGCTAAAATGCTCACTTAAGTCCTGTTGTCTCAGTACCAGATTAAGTTGGTTCCATACCACTGAGATGGGATTAGATGTTACTGACAAAACATCTACTACATATTCAACACGTAACTTTAAAAAGGTTGGATCTATTTATCAGTGATAAAAACTTATGCTCCAAGCGCCACATTCCTCCACTTATTTCTGCCTCTTCTCCCCACAGTGTCTGTACAGTTGCCTTCACACTCGAGAGCTGACATAGAGAGAACGTAGCCGCTGAGCTAAAGTAGTCTCCAGTTCCTCCAGAGGCGAATCTCCCCGGCTGTGGACCAAAGTAGAGGTGGAGTTGTTTCCTTGTCGGGCTGCAAGAGGTCCCAGCAACAGGCACCTGAAGCTCTCCCTCTCCAACAGAGCTGGCATCTGCTGCAGGAAGTAACCTTCACAGAATGAGCTCAGCTCCACTGAACCATGGGCCTGGGATGACACAGAGGACAGTGCAGAGGTCAAATATTTTTGGCACATAACAAGTAACAAGTATATAACGAGCTGAGTGTAGACTTGAGGTCAATTAGCAGGGAGATTGTTGCATTGTGGTATGATTTTTAATTTTTTTTTTTCTTTTGCGGTGGATCAATTCTAAGTGTACAAAGAGCGCAACCATTATAAAGACGCCTTCTACATATTGACCTGATAGCACACATGAAAATACAAGATAATCTACTGTCTTACCTTGGCAATCTTGTAAATGCTGACTGCGTTATCCAGGGAAATGTGCTGAGAGCAAATGAGTTCACAGTGTCTTTGAAGAGCTGCGAGTTGAAATATACTAGCCGCTGACAGCAACTACGCAAGGAAAGACGACTACATGTTAATATTTTTGACTTTATAGTGGGTTGTAAGTGAAATTTAATAAGGTATGAGATTGCTTAGAGTAGTACAGTTGTGCTCAGAAGTTTACATACCCTAGCTGGCCATTTTTCAGAGAATATGAATGATGGTTAGTAGTTTGGTGATGCCATTTATTATTTTAAAAAAAAAGGTGTTTGCTCTTTTTAAATAATTTAGACAACAGAAACTATCCAAATGACCCTGATCATAAGTTTACATACCCTAGTTCTTCTTCCTCTGTATTGGCCCCGCCCCTTTAACATCAACGACAGATGGAAGTCTTTTGTGGTAGTTGTGGATTCTACTCTTTATTTTTTCAGATGGTAAAGCTGCCCATTCTTCTTGATAAAACACCTTATGTTCCTTTAAGATTTGGGGTTTTCTTGCATGAATTGCATGTTTGACTCCTCCCCAAAGTGGCTCATTGATATTGAGGTCAGGAGACTGAGACGGACGCTCCTTCAGCTTCACTTTTTTTCTGCTGTAGCCAATGACGGGTCGACTTGGGCTTATGTTTTGGGTCATTGTCAGGGTATGTAAACTTATGAGCACAAGTGTAGATGAATCACCCACACGCCCTGTTAAACTGTATGCCACATGATTTTTCTTACCTCCAACAGGTCGGTTACATTAGTCTTCAGTGATTCGGTTCCTCCACAGTACAGGTATGACATCATCATCTACAAAGGTCAAAGGTTCATTAGGAACAAGTTGCAGCTGGACAAAATAAAGTACACGCTGTGCTCAGTCGTATGCAGTGAAGGTTCAGTTTTTCCACCAGTCTTGGTTCAACTTCAACCATCTTCAGGACTTTCAAAAACAGCTTGAAAATAAAGAATGTATTTGTTACCTGGAAAGTGTTGTACTTGACATCGCTGATATCAATTTCCTTGCTGGGGCTTCCGTCTGGTCCAGAGGATGCCAGCAGATACTTGAATCTTAAGAAAAACATGTCTTAGTTAGGGTTTTTTTCAGAAAGAAATAAAAACAATTGCAGGTTTCTGGATGTGTGTATCGGCCCGATGTGAACCTGTCTACTGCCTCTTACCGGTCAGAAGCTGTGATTAACAGAACTTTGTGGCCGTAAAATGGTTTCCCTTCCACGATAAATGTCACATCTGACATCTCAGGGTTATTCAGGAAATGAGGGTCTGTCGAAAAAACACATCAACATCGTCTTTGGTCAACACAGAGCTTTGATCCTTCATTTCTGATGGAAACAAAATCCTCTTAAATGGAACCACATAATAGTATGTTACGATTTTGGTCAAATTACATTTTGAAACTGTCATTCAGTATTATTTAGAATAAATGTGTCATCAAGTGCCAGTGCGTGACTGTGCAGAGAATGAACAATGGAGTCAATGTTTACACTGAAGTAAATGTAGACATATCAAAGAGATGACTGTAACACATTTTCTTTCCACTGTTACTAAGATAAGCCTTTCAGTGAAATTGATGAGCTAATAAACATGAGTGAAAAATGGATCTTATTTCACAATTACAAATTCATTTTCTAGGGTTTGAGTGCCTAGAAAAGCACTGCATAAATCCAATCCAATATTATTATTATTATCAGAAACCATCTACACTAACCAATTAGATATACAGATACAGAAATGTAAAATCAATGCTTCCTTACCTAGCTGCGCTGAAAGGGTTGCTTTCATCTCAGGGACGGCTGGAAGAGGAGCTGGGCCAAAACAATGACTAAAAATAGCAGCCAACTGATGTATAATAGCATCATTCTGGAAAAAAATCAAAGAGCAGGTAGGATCGTGTTACCTTAAACTGTTACTATATATTTAAGAGAAATGTACAGTTGAGCTCATAAGTTTACATACCCTAACATAATTTGTGATTCGTGGGCCATTTTTCAGAGGATATGAAGGATAACACAAAAACTTTTCTTTCATTCGTGGCTACTGGTTTATTATCAAACAATTATTAACATTTATTATCAAAGTGGATCGATGATACTGAGGTCAGGAGACTGAGATGGACACTCCTTCACCTTTACTTTTTTTTTTGCTGTAGCCAATGACAGGTGGACTTGACCTTATGTTTTGGGTCATTGTCATGTTGGAACATCCAAGACCGTCCCATGTGCATTCAGTCAGGGTATGTAAACTTATGAGCACAACTGTAAGTATAGCTGAGGTAAGTACCTTGGTGGTGCGTAAGATATTGAACATGAGGGGAAGTCCTACAGTGACCAGCTCCTCGCAGTAGTCCTCTTCTCTGATTGTGGTGAACTCTCTGAGCAAGGACAGGGTAACCCCCGCCCTGGACTGCTGCTGAGCACAACGTAAGGATTCCAGCCATACATGCAGTTTCCATGGGACTCCTGGTTAGGAAAAAAAAAAAGGAACTGTGAGTACAAATTGAAACAATATGACAAAAAGTGAAGCCAAAGCACATTCTCTTCTTCCTGTCTGATAAGTACCCATTGCTCGTAGCTCCATGGTGACATCCAAATAACCGTGCTCGGCGCTGTAGTAGCTGGCCTCTTGCAGAGCCTTCATCCTAGCCTTGCAGAGCTTGGGTATCCCTCCCTCTGGCAGGGCCCCAGGACCAGAGGAAGGAGTAGGAAGAGGGGAGAGCGGGAGGAAAGGGCAGATGCCGGCCTCCTCACCCTCCACCCCCTCAGCTAAGATCTCCTCCAGAGACAGGACATCCTCTTTGACTTGCTGGGGCTGAGTCAGTAGCTTTCTCAGCACGTTCCTGAAATGATAAATGGGACGAAAGGAGGAGGTGGGAAGAAAGACGAGGTATAGGGGATAGGAAGAAGGAGCATAAGAATATTTATATATGTCTGAAGTGCAACACATACATCCATTTCTGTGACCCTGGCGCTCCTCTCCGATTGCATAATCCGTTACCCAGATGAGAATGTGAAATGTTGAGTCTACATCGTCTTCACACATACACACAGTGAACAGGTGGAGGGGTTTATGCTACCAGTTGGTGTTAAGAGACAGATGGACTCTATATGGAATGACATCGTGGCCAGTCCTCTCGTATTCAAACACAGTCAAATTCTTCCTCTTCACTATATGATTAAGAAATCTCTTCAAAGCTCAAATGCACTCAGGTTAAACATGACACTATGATGCTATTTCTGCATTTCTGGAGGCAAAAAGGATTTTCCAAACAGTTATCCAGCATCTCTTCCGCCCACAGTGCTTTTCACATTAGAATGAAGGATGCATACCTATGTCCATGTGCAGCTGCATGACTGAAGCAGTTCATGTCTTCATACAGAGATGACGTAAGGGCATTTCCGTCGTGGGTCTTTGAAAAGGGGTCAGCGCCTCGTGCAAGAAGCAAACTCACCATCTCATAGTTTCCTAGAAAAGAAATAAAAGATAAGTGATGCAGACACAGCTCCAAAAAGAACATGATCACTTGTATTTAACATAGCTATAAGTAATCTAACTCCTTGTACTGCAAATTTCCCCCAGGGTTCGTTCGTTCTTTCTTTCATGGAACTTTTTGAGTTATCTTGCTAACAAACAAATAAACAAACCCCGATGAAAACATAACCTCCTTGGCAGAGGTAACAAAATAACATTTAATTGAACAGAATCTATCTTCGAGTATGAGCAAGTCTGAATTTGCAATGTCGAAAAGGAGTAGGAAGAAGTATAAACATAAATAACTTGATTGACATTAAACTGTTGATAGGATACTATTTTATCAACTCATTCCCCTTAATTTGACTGCTGAGGTTTATTATGAATTGCAAAAAACAAAACAAAAAAAATACAAATTGACATCCTTATTGGACACATTTGTATGACTGTCATCAGTGCTATGTAGGGCATGAGTCCCTGCTCTACAGCTGTGTATGGCTTTCAGATGATCCCACAGAGGAATGCTGCTTAGAGGCTTCAGAACAACCACAGGCAGCATGCCACTCTCGACTCTAACCTAGTAGTCTTGTAAGAGCTTTAAATCATTTTTGCTTTAACTTATTACAGCAGCTCTGTCATTTGCTCATACACTCCTCTGCTTGACCGTCCTACAGGATTACTGCACGTATAATTTACAATTAGTAATTTAGCTCCAATAAATCACATCAGAGTACAGACCTTACTAGAACTCAGACAACACTGTGCGTCTTTGATCACACTGTGTATGTGTGTGTGTGTATGCGTGTGTGTGTGTGTGTGTGTGTGTGTGTGTGTGTGTGTGTGTGTGTGTGTGTGTGTGTATGTGGGTGGGTGTGTATCCCCACCTGCTGCTGAAGCCAGCTGCAGTGGAGTGTCTGCCGTGCTCTCCTGTCCGTTGCGGACCGCAGCCCCCTCCACATTGGCCCCTGCGTCCAACAGGAGCTGAGGACAGAACCACACCACATCTGTTAAGACTGAGCGATATTTGACATCCTGTAACTCATTTATGGTCTGACCTTTGACTGCACATTTGTCAGTGCACTTTTGAAAGTCTTAACATCACGTCCACAGTTAGCTTAGGATTATGCACGGAACAATCTCTATATGTAGTGCACATACAACAGTAGAGCATGTGGGAAATACAACACCAGCTGCACAGGCTGACAAAAGTGTATCAGCTGTTTATTTGTGTATGGGATTCTAACCTGCACAACAGAGATGTGTCCATGCAGCACGGCAAATGTGAGGGCGGCCCAGTGTCGACTATCGGGATGTACAGACGGGTGCTTGGGGGAGCATGGTGGAACCTGTCAGCACACGACAAATCATCATTAAACACAAAGAAAGCACTAAACAAAATGTTACATTTAATAAACTCCAAGATGCCTGAAAACAGATGCAGTCCTCTGTGGTTATGCAAAAAAAAAAAAATGCATACAGTAGTAAATAAAGCTGCCATTCATATGTTGCTGGAATTGCTGATGTATATTTATTACCGCAATATCTGGGTTGGCTCCAGCATCGATCAACATCTGGACTAAGGCCTCATCTCCAGCTGCGCAGGCATACATCAGTGGGGTCATCCCCTGAGCGAAGAAAAGAAATGAGTAAAATAGTAAGAAGAAGAAACACAGAATTTATGTCCGCAGCTATCACACAAAAAGAAACAGTCTCCTTCTGTACCTGGTCGTCCATGCTGTTGACCCCGTCCGGCCCCAGCAGATCGATGGCTTGGCCAATGAGATCAGTGCGTCCACAGTTGAGCATCCGAAAACCTAAATCTAGATGGAACTTGTCTGTGGCGGCTCTGGAGTCCAAACGCTTGAAGGAGCTAAAACAACATTCAGGTCTGAAGGAGACAAAGACAGGGAGAGTGTGAATAAATATTTTTGGAGAGGCCTCTTACTACCAGCTGTTCATTCATATCAACTCTGTCAGGCCGTTTTGTGAAGCGCTTGTTTTTGTGGCTCATTGGTAATCTCCATTTGCTTTTGATTGGTTTCTTAAGAAGCAATTGTATACTTCATGAAAAGGTTAATGAACCCTATTATAGCATGTGAACAGTCATTAATCTAAACTAAGTACATAGTGTTTAATTCTTTGCAAGTAGCTAATTAAATTACAAGCCTTTTCTTCTTGGCCATCATTGCAGCACC
>JAPTYQ010116582.1:0-19757 GCA_029814465.1 Ostorhinchus cyanosoma
GCACTTAATGTGTTTATTAAACATCTTCAGCAGTTTCAACAAAACAACTTGAAAGAACTGTTCCGTCTTGGATTTTTTGTTCTTAAATTTCCCATGGAGAGGGCCAACATACTGTTTAGTGTCTTCCATCTTTATTGGTTCTGCTGCCTGTCACTACTACTATTACTACAACTCCCCATCTGCACATGTACGACAGTAACTCTACTTGGACAAACTGCCCCAAATTCATTGCCAGAGATGTTCAGAGCCATTCTGCATTGCAAATGGGTTAATTGCATTAACATCTTTAATCAGATTAATCATGATGAGGGATGAATCAGCGTTAATGCATTAATTCTGACAGCCCTAGTAGTTTTTTTTCTGTTTCCCTTGCCTGACAGCAGAATGGTGCTTTATGAATACATAAAAGTCTGGAGGTCATGTCTGCTCCTCCCCTATCTAATGTGGATCCATTTGTCTACCACAGCTTCACTGTCAGTGTGGCCTTTGTTTTTGAGCTTGTGCTGCATTTTGAGACAAGATTTATTATTTGGCTCTCTGTGTATGGGTTTCATTGGGGAAGCATGAGTATATTACATAACAGCAATATATTTACTAGCTGAGTAAAAGGGCCTTTGCTTTATGTGGTAAAGTGTCAGAAAATGAAAATGTTTTTTTGCCTTCAGGACAGTGAGCTCCATCAGTAAATCTGTCACTTTTCCTGGCTGGGATTTTTGTGATTTGTAGAGAGAGGCAGCAATCACAAAATATGGAATGTGCACTGTTGTCCTCTGGGAAGGAACCATGCATTAGGCTAGTTGTCTTTAAATTGTGTTACTATTTTTGTTAGAAATCTGTTCGATTTGGGGACATTATCAGAAAGCATCTAATCTGTGGTGTATCACACAATAAACCACAACATGTAGTAATCTCGATGTCATTGGGATATTGAATATGGAATACCTCGGATACTTGGAGTCTGGCTTATCTCTGGCTTGAAGGAATCAAACATGAACCCAATTGAAATCCACCCTGTTTCTCCCTATTTCCTGTTATCTCTCTTTCTGCAAATAATTACTGATGAACAATTGTATGTTTGACCATATAGCATGACAAATAAAAGGACAAAGTGATGGAACTGTATGAACCTCCCCAAACCTAGATCAGTACCATCTTCAGTCTGATCGCAACAGGAGCATCACTGTACACTGGACCGTCACTGGGTCACAGATAATAGCACACTGCTTTGTCTCCGTAATTACCCAGGAGTAGCGGCACACATTGCACACCATTTTCCATTTTTATAATCCTCCCTCTGTTTCCAAATAAAAGATCTTGCTTCATACTAACTGCTCTGTTGCACTGTGTTTACAGTTACCCTGCCTAAGAGCCTGCAGATCCTCACAGCGTCACCCTCCAAGCCCAACAGGCGGTCCATGCAGTCCCCATACCGACTCCCCAATCCTCTACCCCCTCTGCCCGTCAGGAAGGGGGTCCGAGGCCGTCGACCCAAGAGCGAGACTATCGCTCTGCTCAAAGCTGTGGCCGAGGCAGCTGCTGCCCAAAACGACACCGTACCTGAAGAGACACAGTTGGAACCTCGGCCACACAAGAAAAGGGGCCCCAAGCCCGGGAGCAAGGTAGATTTACAGGTGTAAAAAAGGAAATGAATGCTGAATTTGTATGGAGAACATTTCTTGCCAAAACCTCACCAACAAAACAGACATGTTTTTTAAATACTCTGTGATTCATTGATAGTTTGAAAACTAATGCATTTTGTTTTGCAAGTGAAAAACTTATCTATTAAACAAATACACAACGCATTTGTTACACTTCTTATACTTAGTACTTCACAAAGAACTACAGCGAGTACAAGAAAATACACCTTACAAAGATTTAAAAAAACAAACAGTGCCATTTGGTTCTTGTGCTTTATTTGCAGACATTGTAGGGATCAAATGATGCTACCAACATTATATTTTGGCTGCAGTCTATCCATGATGTCTGTGCTGAGGATTTTCTTTGAGTCAGTATCACAATAACTGTAGTTATGCAGAGTTCTGACAAAGTCACCTCTGCCAAATTATATATCAATTTCTTTTTTGTTTTTTTAAACCAAGATGACTGTTACATATATGATAATCATCATAATTAAAGTAGCCCCAAATGCAATATGGATAAAATGACTTAATTCTTATAGTGTTTGAAAACTTGAAACAAGTGCCATGGTGTTTTTGCAGGATATTCTAAGACATGCTGTAGTTGATTTTGAAAGGAAATTAGTCCCATATCTGTGCTTGTATTAACAGTGCTTCTGCAAACAAATGTATTTTTCAGAGAAAGTCCAAGATTTTCCAAAGCAGCACACAACTGCCCAGCATCCAGGTCCCACAAGAGAGCCCCCCCAGTCTCAACTCTGTGGTTTCAACAGGCAAGGACTACTGTTTAATACACAGGCTATGGATTCATCTTAAAATATGATTTCAGTATCTAATTTTGTCACTTATGTTTGTCATTACAGTGTGTGTGTACGTGAACAAGCATGGTAACTGCGGTCCCCACCTGGACAGGAAGCAGATGCAGCGTCTGCCAGATCACTTTGGCCCTGGTCCAGTGAACGCTGTGCTGCAGCAGGTGGTCCAGTCCTGTATAGACTGTGCATACCAGCCCAAAGTCCTGCTCAGTGCACTGCAGACCCACTCAGGGGGAGGAGAGATCGTTCGAGGTACTAACACACAGCCAGTACCAGTTGTTACAGTTGTTGCATATTGGAATCCAACAGTATCGGACCACCAATTCAGAAAAATCTGTGTCATGTGTAATGGCAGATGATTGATAGAGCAGTAAAGCAGGTTGTCCTTCCTCCTAGTGAGAACAGATGGTGGAGTTTGTGTGGTCAAACTGCCCTCAGCGTCCAGTGCTTCTTTTGTGCTGCGGTTCTTGGAAACAATGTGTCGTCACCTGCAATGCGACAACCTGTTCAGCAGCCAACCGTTCAGCCACTACAGTGCATACGACAGGTCAAAGTCAGGTAAGCACGGCAGTCACTTATTTCAACAGGAGAGACAGAGTAAGAACAGGAAAGAAAGGAAGTCTGGTGGATTTTAGAACAGAAAGAGGGTTTATGAATATTCTACAGGCCATATGGGAGGCTTCGGCGGGCCAGATGTGGCCTGAAGACCACCATTTGATGACCTCTGTTCTCTAGGATATCGTTAATCGGAGTATGATTGCGTGTAAATATTTTGTGCATGTAGACATAGTGAGTCGTTTCCTGTTTTTGCGTTTCAGTAAAAGAAGAGGCATTGGACATTCCTTCTCTGGCCCGAGGCAGTAAACGGAGTCTCTCTGGAGTCTCTCCACCATACGCAGCCCCTCTGTCACCCAAACATTTACGTACCGAGGCCCACCCTTCAGAAGGTCCGGCTCACTTTGCACACAAAGTTCTGTGTATCATGAAAATGTGTATAGAATGAAATTCGAAGGTCTGCTGTGTTTTCCTCTCTCCAGCAGAGACCCTGCCCCACGAAGAGAACGGCCTAATAAAGGAGCAGCGTTACATGGACTCGGCCTCAAACTCCATGACCCCACGACCCCAGACAGTGAGGAGTTCCTCCGAGTACCACTCCCAGGCCAGCAGCCTCTATCACCCCAGCAACACCACACCCATGCGCCGACTATCCTCGAACCCAGCAGAGCTCAGCTCCACACAGCCCCTAAGAAGAGTTGAAGGTACAGCAAGAATCCACCCACTAGTGTAAAAATCCTCCAGGAAACCATCTTCATGTAACAGAAGATGACTGACAATAAGAGTATCTGAATATTATGAGGAGAACATACGGTATCTTTGACTCCATGTGGTTTCTGTCCTGTTAACTCATGTTTCTGTGCTCTGTCTTGACAGCAGCCAGTTCTACTACAGGTCCAGAAGTGTCTGAGCGGGAGCAGCATCCCAGTAAAAACCCGTCGTCCTGGACCATCGAAGAGGTCATGCAGTTTGTGAGGGATGCTGACCCCACGGCGTTAGCTCCACATGCAGAACTATTCAGAAAACATGTGAGTAAACTCTACTCTTTAGAAAGACCACAGAACCACCAATGGACAGATGGATTTGAGTCACTCCTGTCGACCTTAGCCTTGACTGAGACAACGTACAGCAAAACAGCTCTTAATTTTCCTGTGTTGTCAGTCCGTCACAGAGCAGCCTGTCACCATTGGTGTGAGAGGAAAAGTGTTTCCTAACATCCTGGATGATACCTGGATTCCCAAGTTTGGCTTTAAAGAATGTAGTTACTCGAATCAGTAAAAACAGAACACTATACACCAAACATGTGGCTCAGATGGAGTCTACACCCCTCAAACAATGGATCAGAAGAACCTTCATTCATATAAAACCAAGTTATGATCCAGTAACATACATGTACTGTTGGATCTGCTTAGTGTTGCATAGTGGTGCAAAGTTTGTGGCATTGGTCTTTTGTTTTACTCAGTTATTGATGACATGCGCTGGTGTCGGACTGGCAGCTTGTCTTAGATATGTGCCCATTTGAGTGCTTGCTGTTTGGGTTGTGCTCTGTTGTCCGATAATTGGTTTGATTTAGTTTTCAGCTGATGTTCTTCTGATTACGTGGGTGTATAATGTGTATATTACTGTAAACGTCACATAGCATTACCATGGCAACATAGATGGAACAGCGGCTGCCCCTGGTAAGAGGTTAAGCTCGTACTAATTAGGGTTACAACTGAAAGTCTCACTGTGGATTTGTCTGTTGGTTATTTTCTTGATTAATGGACTGGTTGTATGATTTATGTAATGTCAGGAAATGTTAAAATAGGTCTCAAACCCCCCAAGACGATGTTCACAGTCTAGATATATATACCATGAAAATATGTCTGAAAAAATACCACAGCCAGTACTGCGTTGTGTGTGTTGATCAGTTTCTTCCATTTACACTGTACAGAATGAACTCAGGATCTGTTTCCTTAATGAGCGTCATTGTTCCGCAGGAGATCGATGGAAAAGCCCTGATGCTGCTCCGGAGCGACATGATCATGAAGTACATGGGTCTGAAGCTGGGGCCTGCACTGAAGTTATGCCACCACATCGAGAGGCTGAAACAAGGCAAAGTGTAACAGGAAGCAGCGCCGCCATCTGTCACAGACTCATGAGCAATAAGCCTCCAGAGGGCCGGCGTCAGGACACCGGTCTCTGCCGCCACAGCCGCCGCCGGCCACGCCGAGGCTACGTGTCACTCCAGACTCCTCCTCGAGGGACTCAATAGATGTTACAACTTCCAGAGTGGAGAAGTGTGCCGTGCATTGCTGACACATTACCTCATCCCCTCATCCGTGAACAAAAAGCTGTTCGAGTTTAACGGACACCATTGACTTTATGAAATCCCAAAGGAAAATAATCCCCGTAGTGTTTACATTGCATAGCACATGTGCACACGTGGACACATTTTTTAATGGAGATGAATCTTTTGATCCTGGTTTTGGATCCCCAAAGATGGAGAATGTTTCTTCTTATATAATGTTTTTATTATTGTTGAATTTCCAGTTATTAAGGAAGGGTTGGTATACTGACAAACAAGAATCCATCAAGCGTTCTTACCCATGCATTTTCAAGAGGATTTGGATGCTTTTCGTGCCGTTTAGCTGTTTTCAGTTCTTGTTTATTCACGTTTGCCTGAAGTATAGGTACATCTGCCTGCCTGAAGAATGCCCCTCAGCGCATTCCTTTTCTTTCACATAACGTCAGACAGAAGCTTTCATTCGCCCGGACATTTTCAGTATCAACTATTAAGGGATCATGTTGTATTTTAGCGTTTTTATTAGTTTTGCTGCAAAAATCTACTGTGTCCTGTGTGCTGTGGCATGCTGGAAAAGAATGGCATCATGTATCGTGTCTTAGCGAGCCCTAAGTTGCCTCCTACCGGCCTCCATGCAGTTCTTATCAACGTCAAACCGTTTATACCGAGTTATCTGAGCCTGTATTCATTTCAATGGACAGATTGTTAAGGAAGTGCAAATAACACATTTCTAAGGGCTTTATATGCTTACTTTATTTTGTATCAGTCATAATCCTTTAGTTTAGCTTCATGGATGCCTGCAACCTCAGTGTTGTCACTTTTGACCGTTGCAATCACTGTTAGCAATGAAAACAGATGTGTATAGTTTTATGGGTTTAACCATGAATATCAGCAACAGAATGTACATTTTGTAGAAACTTTAATATTTTAAGGAAATCGTATACACACGTTAGAAATGTGAAGAGTCTGGACACGGTGAATCTCTCCCAGTGGATTCCATTCTGGTTTTTTGTTTTTTTTTTAATACTTACTGCAGCGCTTTTAGTTGAAATACTCAATACTAGACTTTGCCTTGCTTTACCTATATGACATTTCTCAGGTTTACGTGGTCTTTGTTAGTACAAGCTTTTGTAGCATACTGTTTATAATAACACATAACAGAATTTTCCTGTTATTCCCTCCTCTGATATAAAAGTACTTGTGCCATATGATATTCGACACAGGATCGAAGTGCTGTCGATTTCCCTCTTGCGTCTTCTTAAAGTACTTGAAAAATACGTGTTGCATAAAGTCACTTGTCTATTAAGTCACAACGGATAAACAATCTGACCTGTGTTTATGATCTTGTGTATTTTTTTTATAAAGACTACAGACATGCATGTGTTATAACTGATTTCTAAAGTCTTTTGGGTTGATTTTTTTGTAAACTTATCAGAAAAGTAACATCACCGAACTTTACTTTTGAGCTTAATCTGAAAACAAATTCTGACAGCCATCCTAAAAACATTCTATATTACCTCAGTACATGTACAGATTAAACTGTCATCCAACCTGGTCAGTATTTTACATCGTGTGTGTGTGTGTATATGTGCTGAATTCATGGTAAATGTCCTGCTGTAACACGGCATCCAAACACTGCAGCCTCCAAACTGCACAACAGTCGCTTACACACTTGAAGGACTGAACAAGAGCACTTTTCAGTCGCCTGTGGAGGCTTTCAGTCACTGACCTGGCTGGAGTTCAGAAACTGGAAGGAGCCTCTTACGACTGGACTACTTCATGGGAATGAAAATTAATGTGAATCAGGAGCCAAAATATTTGAAACCCTCTCCCCTCTTTGGGTCCCTCATAATGAACCGTGAGTATCAATGTCTATCTAACGTGCAGTAGATGAAATGATACTAGAGGATCTTATAGTATCGGGACCACACTGGGACAGGAAAATGGAATATTACAAGAAAAAAGTCAGACAAAAACATAATATAATGAGAAAACATTGAAATGAAAAGGTATGTCTGTATCAAACACAAACAAGAGTCCTAGGCTCAGAGTGATGCATTTGAGTCAGCTGGGAATTTTGACAACTTTAATAATATTAAGCCTTTGTCTCATAAAAATTCTCTCAAGCCTTAAAGACCTAGAAATATGTTAAGATATCTCTCTCCATGTAACCTTTCCTTTATTTCATGATTTATCACTTTTTATATATTATCCTCTGCATTTTGCATTTTTCAGTATAAATGCGGTATTTTTCTGTTTGATTCAGTGTCCATGTAGGTGTTCATAAAAGCTCAGAGTAAATTCAAAGATTATATTCGCCTCCTGAAACCCACAATGCATTTGTATCTTTTGTAGGGGACAAAAGTTTCACAGCTTTACATAAAAAAGCTCACTGCAAAGGACATTACGTAAAAAAAAATGTAATTAATTAAAAAATAATGTTGCATCATGCTACTTCCAATCAAGGTAATTATTTAATATAAAAATCCAAAACCTTTACTCCCCTGGGTCTGAGGAGGAAATCAGAAAAAACTGATCAAAAAAAAGAAAAAACCCTGACTTTTTCATCAAAATGTATCACTAACTGAACATAAACTCAAGCATCTATGATTCACATATCAAACTACATGAGTTTTACTGCCATGCTTGTATACTTGATGTTGCAGAAGATGAAGGTGTTTCACTATGAAGCCTCTGAACGTCCAAATGCATCATGTCTAACACCAGTGAAAAGCTTTTACTGAACTATTTAACCCTTTAAATGCCAGTTTGAATACATGTCACAGTATATGTCCTGTCATAAAAAAAAACAAAAATGAGATATTTATATAGTATATATGATTATTATTGTAGGGGGTCTTAAGAGTCTTGGATGTAGTAGCAACATTGATTTCATTCCATTTGTCTTAAAGAGATTTACAAATGTGGTTCGAGTGTCAGTGAACCAGACTTTTTTTTTTTTACCATGAAGGTCCTGCACTGAACAAAAACTACCAATGCAATGAAATCAGTGTTATTGCTAATCTTTGACATGTCCAAAACTCGGATATAAAACAATGCTACACCCCTGCACCATGTTTGATTCGGAAAATATCTCATATTTTGTGTGGTTTTATATATGCAAAAAACGTGGCATCCCATATTCAGACTGGCATTTAAAGGGATATGATTCTGACGAATGATTGAACATTTGGATGTTTTGAGCTTAGTGAAATGGTTTTAGATGATATTTCATAGCAGCTTTTTAGTGTGTATGTTTGGCTCGAGGGTCCCTATACAGTGCAAAAAGCTTCAGTAGTTCATAATAGACCAGAAGTAAGTGACAATAGATTTTAAAAATATGTCTAAAAGCAAACACTTATACAGAAATTCAGTCATAATTATCACCGAAGTCAAAAAAGAAAGACCTTTTCTCATAATAATTGGATGTTATTTCCTATCCTCAAAATATCACATTTTTTTGTCCTTAGCATAGCCTTAAAACCACATTACTGAGCGAGTTCCAACTTTTATTCTAACATTTCAACAATCTTTTACTTGATATTTTACCTTCATCCTGGAGAAAAACACAGCGTACTAAAAACTCAGACACAGATTTTGGCTTTATGACTTTTAGTTCACCGTCATATAAAAAGCACATACACTGTACAGTAAGCAAACATGGACTGCCAGCACTTTTCAACTGGTGTTACTTCACTGACATCTTCATCAAAATAAGTTTCCGGAAGCTAAAAATGCTTCTTGAGATGGCCAAAAGGAAGTCGTTTCTCAATATCAACTCACACTGTGTCTCCTAAATGACCATTCTGTACAGTATACACACAGATTGTATAAATAAAAGTTGTACAAAGAATAAATAAAGTCCTGTACAACCAGTTAGATCCAACTACATCACTGTGGGAACAAAGGAAAGAGTTTTCTGTTGAACGGACTGCAGACATGAGTGTAAAATATAATTACTTATGAACATCAATATAAATAGACCGACTTGTAAAGTGTAATTTTTAGGTATTTTCCCACCCTCAGTGATGTCTCCGCTCTTCACACAGACTGTCTGCATATGGCTCTTATTTCTTGGGCTTGTAATTTCCAGATTTCATGATCACAAAGGGGCGACAGAATAGGTAGGACACCCTGTGTTTTCAACTAAACTATGACAAAGTGCACTCAATAGGATAAATAAACCGACACACAAAACAACACGCTCACATTCACATCTCGGCTCGTAACCATGGGACAGAAAAATACCATGCTTCACAATAAAACAAGAAGAAATATGACATCAAACCACTTGGAACAAACACCGACACATTTCAGAAAGGGGAGATGGAGCCTAAAGAAGCATTTCACCAAATACTGATTCTATTAACAGACTAATCACACACGTAATAAATACACGCAAAGTGTTTTCTGTCACTGCCTCCGTATCAATCGCTCATACAAACATTACTCAGTTTTCCCTTTCACTTTGTCTCCCCTTCACAGTTTAAGTTCATCGTCCTCTTCGTTCCAGTAAATGAGTCTGTTAATGGAAACAGCAGGAGTTTGTCATGTTGGACAAACCAGTGAATTTGGAGAAGCCTACAGACAATTAAGAAATCCCTATTTTCCTGCTGTTTAACAAAATAAGAATGTACAGTATTTTGTTGCGACTCAGGGCCTTTGCCAACATTCATTTGATGAAATTCTGGCTCCGACCCTCTTGCCAAGTCGTTATTAGCCTGTCATGCTAAACCCCGACCAATCACATAAGAACGAATCGCTTCAGTGAGCTACTGATGACTAGAGGAATTTCCAATGATGGGACGTGTTTTAACAGTCTCAGTCGTGTCCTGCAATTACATAATGCTCTTTCCCCCCCGAAACAGTAAGAACCTAAACTATCAGGTTTTTTTAGGTCTTCAGTGCACTTCGATAAAAACTACAAATGGAAAGAAACCATGGACCAAGATGGAAAAATTTAACCCATGTGTCTTTCTGTAATTATAAATGCTCTTGAACATCTCAGATTTATAAAGACAGTCTCCAAAGCCACATGGAGAGCCCATTAAGCTGCCAAAACATTTCTTTTAAACTTGGTTGAATGTAACACTGTAGAGTAGTGCATTTGCAAAAAAAAAAGCACAGCAATTCAGAAAAGCACTTCAGAAGACTGTTACTGCTGTGTCCCACATTCAGGAGTTTCTGCAACATTTTGTACCCAAACTGTGGGCTGTGATTGGACATATAAGTGTATGAGTTTGATTACAGAATGTCCCCACACGTGTTTTATGTTATACGCTCCAGAGGGATTACCAGAGAGCAGTGCAGCAATTAATCCCCCTCCGCTGAGCACTTTCACTTCCTGGGGAGCAGCGCTGCAAGTCTCTGCTTCTTAATGGGAAGGAAATGGATCTCCTGTGAGCTGACCTTCTTCAATTTGATAGCTCTGTTTTTCGGAACCTTTTTAAGCGGGTCGTTGGGGTCGTGCTGCTCTCCCTGGGACACGGACTGGACGCCGTAGAGCTGCTGCAGAGACGTCCCCTGGCTGCCGTCTCGTTTGATGGAAAAGTTCTTGGTGGATACCCCTGAAAGGCCTTTAATCTTTCCACAGAGGATGGCGGGGATCGCGTCCTTGACGGAGACGATGACCTTAGCCGTCTGTGAGGTGCTGACTATCTCAAGGTTTCCAGCTCCGCTAAGTGACGCCTCGGGGCCCAGAGAACTAGAGCCACCGGCGCTGCTGTCAACCACCCACTTATGCTGCCGGCTGAACTCCAGTGAAGCCAGACTGCCCAGGAGTTTGGAATCTAAACTCTGGGTGCACTCAACGCCCAGAGACAAAGCAGTGGCACTACTATCCTGACCCGGTTCTCGCTCACGTCCTGGGGAACCGCCGGTGCTACATGACTGAACACACTTTTTCCTCACGCCAGGCACTGACAAATCAAGCACACTGTCCTGCTGCACACTTGGATATTCCTGTTTTGGTTCAACTGCCCTGACAGAGAGGTCCAGAGCCTGCCCCTCATCTGAAGGAAGCGAGGACGGAGATGTAGTTTGTGTCTGGAATGTGGTCGTGGATCTGCTCGAAGACAGAGGAGGAGAGGTAGTATCTTTTAAAGAAGTCTGAGTGCTTTTGCTCACAGTGCAAACTGGTTTTGGCACGTTCCCCTTTGAGTCCTCGGTCTGAGGGACAGGAACAGGGATGGGGAGAGGAACTGGCAGAGGCACTGGCAGGGGGATGATGACGGGGTACGGGACCAGGAGAGTCGCAGGAGGGACCAGAGGGGCCAGGGGGGAGGTGTAGGGAGGCGTTAGCGGAGGAAGAGGGAAGAAGTTGGAGCCTGGTGACTGACAGGTGGATGAACCCCCCTGAGAAGAAGGGAAGAGGTCCTGCAAGATGGCTGCAAACGCCGGATTCTGCAGCAGAGACAGCAGGTTGGCGTCCTGCGCTTGTCCTGCAGACTTCTGATCGACTCCTGGAGGCAAAGCGAACGTTAAAGGATTCTGACACAGGACGTTGTTTTGGAGTGGCAACTGTGGGCAATTAGCAGCCTGAGGAATCACAGAGGGACTCATGTGCTGGAGAACCTGCTGATCCAAGACCAGCGGTAGAGAAACCGGGCTTTGGCTTGTTATCAAGTACGGGGCGGCCCCCATTTGGCTGAGCTGGGGCCCGGCTGCTCCGGCCATCTGGAGGTGGATGGGCAGCATCAGCGGGCTCTCTCCCAGGCACACTGGATGAAGCACAGTTGTTGCGACTTTCAAAGCCACGCCTCCAGGAGATTCAGCAGTGGGACTCACCCCCGACGGGGCCTCTGTTAAGTTAGGGACCCCTCCTTTACTCAGTCCTGTTGCACCGTCATCACAGGATTCAGTGGAAATCAGTGGATTTACTCCGTTGTCTGCTTTACTGGGCATTTCTCCTCCTCCCACCTCTGCGCTGCACACATCAGTCTGAGGCTGAGCCATGTTTACAGACGCACTGTCACTGCCCTCCATTATTCAACCTAATGACTGAGGACAAATCTTCATCAAGTGCTAATGACAGGATGCATTCATTATTCTTCTAGCAGCCCTGCAACATAGAAAACACAATATTTAGTGTTTTAGCAACAATCAATTATACATGTCACCAAAACTGGAAACCATGGTGTAAAAACCCAGCAAACATTATGGTGTGAAAGACTCATTCCTTTCATGATGTTAAATACACGGAGCTCAGTAACACTACAGATCTAATACACAACATTTATCCCATATATTAAGACTGACAACATATGACCAGTGTATATTACATGACATTACAAACAGTACATTGTACTATTGTGTAATTGTATTATTTATGGAAATGTTTTTCATCAGTTGTACTACACTGTGTTCCTCCTAACGCCAGATGCAGAAAGGAAATTTGCATGAAGTCGACACAAACAAACGAGGAGAGGGAATGTGACACAGAATGTGGTAATTCAGAACAGGAGGGAGACGCCACCAGCCCAGACAGAAGCCCCTCCCACTACAGGAGGAATGACTTCTGTCACATACATGTGGTCTGGATGTGAGAAGTTTGACACTGTCCAGGAAGCTGCACTCTGCCAAAGAAATAATATTACAGTCACATTATGAAGATTATCTTTATTTATAGCTTTAATTATCGTCTTTACTTTATTGAGTATATCATAAAAATGGCAATAATGATTTTTACCGACAGTACATGATATATTACCTACAAATGATGTTGGGATGTGTGAATTTGGTCATATTTCACAGTATAATCCTAATTATTTAGGATTATTTATTTATTTATTTTTCATGTTAACCGTCATATTTAATTCAGTTATACTTTCAGAGACATAATTACAGTTAAATTATGTAGAAAAAATATCAGAATGAATGTTGTTTATTACTGATCTTAGTGGGTTTGTGTTGGATTATGTCCAAATCTGTTGGAATAGTGGATTGTTTATGCAAGAAATACATCAGAAATGTTGTCAAAGCAACAAAAATACATTCATATGTAGTTTTAACTGGAGAACTACAGCTGACAGGTTTAATAGAATATCAATATTTGTTATATGGCATTTTACATATACAGTATAGGATAATTTATTTAGTATATTTAGGATTATTTAGAATCAAAAAGACTTGCAAATTCAATAGATGCATATCATGTATTGCTGCAAACAGTACAGGATATGTAGATGTGATGTAATTTAGATGATGTACTATATGTCCCACATCAGAGTTTCTGCATGTGTTCCAGGGACAGTTGGAGGGTAAACACAGACCTGTGTTTAATCAGACCAGAGTAAATGGAATGAACACAGGCTGTTAAGGTGAACCAGTCATTATCACAGACATTACAGATGGATCTTTGGTGTTTGAGGCTAGTTTTAAATTAAGTTTAAGTTGTTCATGCATACGTAGTTGTTATCTTATCTTCAATTTCGATAAATTACTCATTTTAGTGCCATTTTTAATAGTTTTAATGCGTCTTAAATTGGGGAAAACTGAGAAGAAAACTGATACACACACATCATTCTGGGTGCCACTGCAGTTTTGTGTGTTCTAGTGTCTTTATTTTTATTTCAGTTAACAAACTGACTTTTTACTGCTAGATTTATTTTTAGTCTGTAATAACCCTACTCGTTACGCTGCTGATTCTGTGCTGATTACAGAGAAAGGGTTGAAAGGGTTTTCTTTTTTGATTTTCATCAATTCCTCCCCTCCTCCACTCCTCTCCTTTGGTGAAGGACCCCAGCTGAAGAAGTTAAGCCTGGAGTGATTAGCCATATGCAGCTGAAGGGAGGGAAGCTTTTAATTTGCAGACAGAGGACCACCCCAACAACAATATCTGCACAGGAAGGTTACACTGACACACATCTATCTGTGTATCTGTCCCTGTTGTTAATATGCTTTTAGAAGCTCATTGTGCACTTGCTTTGCTCTCACTACACGACACCACTACAAAACACAGGTCCCGCCTGCACTGGCTGTCAACCCTCATCCATCTGTAGTGATAAAGCGTCCCAAGGGTGCCTGGAGATACAATGCATCCGATGTCAGCGAGGTCAATTATTCATACTGATGGAAGATCCAAGGATAATGTTCAGTCCATACGAGGGGGCAGAACTTTAATAAGCTGTAATGTAACAACAAAGTCTGCACTATCTTCTAAGTAAAAAACTCAATTAAATGCACACATGCAGTTCCCATTTTCCTGCAGAAGCGTGACACTTTTTTTTCTGCTAAACAGCCTTCATGTGGTGTTGGGTTGCCTCAGTGAGCAGCAAGGAGGAGCCCTCTATCCCCCCGGGCTGGTTTTATATTGTTCTGTAGTATAGATGAGACATTGTAATAGGGCTCTGATGGATTACATGGACGATCCTACAGCCAGACACTCGGCCGATAACCTTGTCGCCATTTCACACATGGGAAAGGTCTGGGAAGTGTGCACCTTGGGAATACAAAAACTTGCTAAAATATATCCGACAAGCATCCAATAAAAGCTTTTGTGTATTTATAGCTTGAGGGTTTGTGCTTATTCCCTTGCCAACTTAAACTGGAGTCAGCTGGCATTTAATGGTGCAAAGAGCGAGAAGTGTCAGTTATGAGTGATGAGGCTGCATGTTATGATGTGTGTAAAAGAGTGAGTACAAACACACAAACCTCATCCAGGGTTATTGTAGTTAATGAATACTCAGACTAAAGGTAAAGTAGTAATGAGAAATGATTTTAGTTCTTTTATTTTTAGTCTCTCTACTGCACATACTTACAACTTTGACATACAATAAAACTTTACTCAACTGTACAAATCTGCTTCTGAATGTAACTTATTTCAGTCATGTTCATTATGAGTTTTATATATTTATTCTCTATTCTCTGTACTTTCAATATCACTGGAAATCATCGCCTTGTTTTCAAAGATTCCAAAGTTTAACAAATGAAAAGTAGAAATACAAACAAAACACAGAAAGTAAATAAAAACTACAATGAGCACAGCATAAAGACTACAACTGCACATGGAATATTGTTACTTTGACTTATTTTCACCCTTTGAATGATACTGTGGATGCTCACAGAGACAATATGAGAATTACATGATTTTGTACAATGTGGTTCCTTTAATGAACAATGATATTGTTAATCCTTTTCTATAATACCAGAAAAATCTACAAGTAACGAAATGAATAACTGAATAAAACTCCTATTAGCCAACTCCTCAAAGTATAAACATAAGTGAAACCTTCTTACTGCACTGAGAAATGAAATGAATGAAGACAAATAAAAACAAATGAAACTTAAAAATAACTGTGGTCTCATCCAGTAGGTTATGAGAAACAGGAGTGGTGCCACAGTTCATTTCCCAAGCAGAAGTGCCACAGTTATCATTTGTAATTCTTTTTTCAGGTTGAAAAGGGGATATAATGTTCTAAATTAAGGTCCTGAATTGGAAATCAAGATCTATATTTTCCAGCATTTTGATGCTGCGGTCTCAGTTGCATTCCAGGAAGTTTGAGGCAAGACATTTCCTGCTTGATAACATGGTCATGAGGTCTGTGACACGATAAAGCCTCACTGGTCAATGTGAAAGAGGTCTTTCTTGGTACAGACTCCCCTACTGTCACGGACGCTAGTGGTTTGGCCCAATTGTACACAGAGTGAAGAGAGATTTTTTTTGTGGCACCAATAATAACATCATAAATTTTTAAAACATTTCTGATATTTGAGAAGTGGGAAAACGTGCAATTAGGGATCATTACAGTGAGCCGTAAGATCAAGTGACCTGATGCTAAGCAGTAATCACAACCAGGGTGCCATGTTATTGGGCTGCCCCCCCCCCCAGCACAGCACTCCACAGCTTGCTGCTCCTCCTCCTCTTTAAGTGAATCATGTGAGTGTAATGTCAAACTCTGCAAACGAGCAGAAGAAGGAAGTTTAACCAGAGAGATTGAGTTTTTTCCTGGACTTTGTGACTCTGCTTTGTCTCTGTGTTATCACAGACAGGCAAGGTCAAAGACAGATGTCACACACGCATCAAAACATTTTGACTCAACTTGTACACTTGGCACTAATACTCCTGAAAGTCAGGGAAGCACATGTCCTCAGTTCTTCTTTAACTCCAAGTTAAACTCAGCTCACATAACGCACGTCGCTGCAGTCAAACACAACAGAAGAACAGCTTCCAGACCCTCTGGCTAAATCCAACACCTCTTAAAAAGCTTGGACACACTTGTGTATCACCATGCTCAGGCAAATATTCACATCAAACTGTCAGAAAATAAACGCTACACTAATGCCTTCAGGGTGAACATATTAATCTCCCTAAATCTAGTTTATCAGACGATTTCCCACCTCAGATGATTTGCAGATCAGTCTGTTAAAAATAGTGCCCCAGTTATGCAGTTTTCAGTCAATATGAGCTCATGCTAAAAACATGCAACACAAACAAACCTGAAATCTTGATCCTGAATATTTAATGATGTCTGGTTTAAACGTGGAAAAGATAAGCAAAGCATCTCCTGCCGTTTGTATCTTTGAGACGTCATCTGTAAGAGGTTTGTGTTCACCAGCCAGTAACAGCTAATTAAGGAAATAGGCAAGAAGAGACCTAACAGAGAGCCAAACGAAATCCCTCCCCTGTCCCCGTTACTGTAATGATTTCCACATTTCCCTTTTTTCCTTGCCTCATTGATGGAATGTATGCTCTACTACGTCAGTACACTGCAGAGAAAACAACAATGCCTTAACTTCAGTTGCGTTAAAACCGTTCTCTCTGCCTGTCTTTTCACTTCTTCATTTACATGCATGTGATTTAAGAGTTTACACCAGAGGAAACAAAGCACCAGGGATGAAGGTAGCACGGCTGATAATCTAAAGGTCATCGCCCTCAACACCCCTCCGCTCCAATAGCCAATTACAACTCATTAGAGAGACACATGGACTCATCATGAGCTTCGCATCCTGACAGACTGACACAGGCTGCTGTCACATCAGGGCAGATTTTCTTTTATGCAACCAGCTGTCTCTCAGTCCATCTTGCGAATGTCACGAAGGAAGTCAAATTTCATGAATAATTCACATTTTTCCGATCAATACAATTAGAATGGTCATAATTATTAGGTCACTGTCTCTTAATGAAATCCTCAAATGCTTAGAATATTAGAGGATAAAAGACTTTACTTTAAGGTATAGATTCACGGTTAACTAGTTGTGTGTGAGAAGCTTAATGGCTCTTAGTATTTATTAGAGCCTTTGTCTACATGACTATATTCTACAAATACTAGGTTATTAAGTTCAATTCAATTCAATTATTAATTCAATTAATTTATTCGTAGAGTCCTATATCACAACAAGGTTATCTCACAGGGCTTTACAGAGTTAATTGGAGTAAACAAAGCAGCAGTCACAGTTTTCCCCACATTAACCTCAGAATTTTTTAGGGATACACCAGCTGCAAAATTTTAAAGTGATACTGTCATATAGCTCAAGTCATTTTCAGCTTCTTTATCTTGTTTTTGTTCTTTATCCCTCCCTTTCACAAAGAAACTATCGCGATAAATACAAAACAGTTAAAAGACCTCAAGTGCTTCATTGTATTATTTCTGAATGAACATTGAAAATTATGAAAAAATATTTGGTATAAGATGACAAAACCAATATCTACGACTGTCATATGTGAAAAGACATTTATGAAGATACAGATACTGGCCAATATCAGCAAAAATGATCAATATCAGTGATCAGTGCATGCCTGGAAATTCTGCTTATTGATACTGAGTAAACAGTGGTACATTCTTGGTATTCTTGGTGAGTCATCTAAGGTGGCAGTGACAGTGTCCATAGTGATCAATTCACCTATTATTAATGATTGACTTTTGGATGAACCTTTCCTATCTTGTCAGATCTCAGAAACTAAAGCAGAATCGGTCCTGGGTAATTCTTGGATGGGAGCATCTGCACTTTATGTTGTATAGTACAGTCTGTATAAATATGTACTTTATGTGAGTATAAATTGCAAAGTACTTATTCATATTTTTTTGTACCTTTTAATCTCTTTTCTACCTTCCTTAATCTAGTTTATTTTTTATCTGCCAAAGGGACTGGAGATAGAAATTGGATAGAAAGATTTAATCAGGTACAGAGCATTTTTACTCAATGTTTTGTACAATGTCAAATAAATGAGTATAATAAGAAGAATCAGTCATTTGGAGGTTATTGAGTGAACATGCAGAATAAGGCACAATGTAATAATAAAGAGCCTGAGCCAGAGATTAAAATATATGTTAATGAGCAGCATTGAAGTGTCACCACATCCCCATTTTAACATGAGCATAAAAACAAACCTAATGTTGTGAATCAACCTTAAAAGCCTGGTTTCCCAGACACCCTGAACGCAACATACAGTAATTATAGATTGCAGAGAGTGTTCCTGTGTACAAGCTATGATTAAAATGTAAAGGTGCCTCTATGGGAGCTATCCTAGTGGTATTTATTTCCCATTTTACATGTGAGAGAGGACACCCACAGGGGAAAAACGCAGTATATTAAAGCTGCCTGTGCCACCGCCGGGTTCATTTAAGGTTATTTTTTTCCCTTTGCTTTCGGTTCTTTCTTTCTTCCCCGGTGACATTTGTGCTCCTACCTTCCCCCACAGCCCGGCCGTGCGCATTAAGAGCCCGGTCACTGATGTGTCTGGTCCCACAGTGGAGCAGACCCACCGTTCGCCATGAAAAGCAGGGAGGCTGTGCGCCGCGTATGCGCACGGCTCCACGCATCACTCGGCTAAGTGCGCATGAGGCTCCGCGGCCGCATCCACGCACATACTGACCATTAAATGCAACAACAGGGTCCTGGAGCTGAGAATTAGGAGCCGTTTTCTCTGAAGTTCACTCCCTGGTGCGTGATATTAAAAAGAAAACCCAGATGGAGCTGACAGACGCTGAGGTACGCGTTATTCACGAAGCAGTCCGTGAAGCTAGCACCGAAAATCACCAATGAAATAATAATAAAAAAAAAAAAAAACCTGAATGCGCCTTAAAACCGAGCACGCGCCTATAGGTAAATACCCCCCACGTGCAACCGTTAAAACGAATTAAAGCTCGAGCTCGTGAAAAAAAGCAAGAACGCAAAAAAAATAAATAATAATAATTTAAAAAAAGAAAAACCCTTTGGCTCACCCTGTTTCATCTCCTTTCCTTAATGTAATTCCACGCACACTAATTCAGTTTAGCTCCAAACAGGGATATTTACTCACCTCTTCAGAAGACGAGCGGATGAACAGACTCAAAATGTAAAACACAGGCTGATTTAAGACCCCGAACAGTCTTTAAATAAATAGATAAGGCTGCTATTTATCTGCTCATTGCGGTCCCGTCGGAGCCACTCCAGACTGGAGCTGCGCACGCATCAACAGCGAGTCCTCCCCTCCCTCCTCCTCCCTCCTCCCCCTCCTCCTCCTCCTTCTCCTCACACAAGACACAG
>JAPTYQ010116591.1:0-43066 GCA_029814465.1 Ostorhinchus cyanosoma
ACACACACACACACACACACACACACACACACACACACACACACACACACACACACACACACACACACACACCACTCTGTGTAATATATACAAATTCAGCCTCTTGATACTTACCTTACAGCCTTCACATGTTATCACACCGTAATGGATGCCTGATGATTTGTCTCCACAGATCTTGCAGGGAATTATTTCGATTTGAGCTGGAGAGAAGAAAAGGAAATGAGAGAAATAAAAAAAAAAAAATCAACATTTTGCTGTCACAAGTCACTGTACAACACCCTCACCGTGGATCCACATTGGTACATGAAAGAACCCTGTGCTTCTAAAAACATCTCAACCGGTGGCTTTTGAATTCTTACTTCCACACAGCATTAACGGAATATATACAGAGTTGTATGTGTGTGTCTGTGAGAGACTGCGTACGTTGCGATGTGTTTCTTATTTTATAGACACGTAAATCGATTTACGCAACCATTTTCTCATCTCAACTTGCAGGTCCTCCAAATGTAAATGATTAAATTTCAGAGTTAAGGCTTACATTAGGGCGAGATTAAGTTTAGGGCAAATTTCTAAGAAATGAATTAAAGTCAATGTAAAATCCCCTAACTGAATGGCTGTGTACGTGTGCCAGTGTGTGCATATAGATTACTTGTGTTACAGGGATATAAATCTGTACATTTACATAAGGATAAGCTGAGTTCCACAGAACTCCCATAGGTTACACTATTGCTAATGTAACAAAAGGCTTTGACAAGGGCTCATTTAGCTCCACATATCCAGCTGCAAAGCTTGACCTCATGAGGGCTCTTTGACTTTAAAACCACAAAACCTCAGGAGTAAATCCACTGCAGCCACAAAGACTGTAACATCATCTCTGTGTTAGATCGAGCAGTGGAGCTAACTTTGTGTCTGTGTTCTGTATGGAGTGAATGTTCAGTAGGGGATCTGCTGTGGTGTTTTGTTGTTGACAGGCCCGCAAGTCACCCGCCGCCATAAAGGACAAAAGCACAGAGAGGACAGGCCTCATCCATCGTTGGCCTTCTCTTCAGGAGGAGACCACAGGGCAACATAACAGAACAGACAGAACACACAAGACATCAGAGACACAGAACTCCCAGCTCGTCCCACTGCTCTCTGCTTTATCACTGCAACCACTGATGCTACATCCCTCTCCACCTCCACCTCCCCCTCTGTCTTCCCCTCTCTCTCCCTCTCTTTTTCTCCCTCCAGAGATCTGTATCTCACAGCCCTCCTCCACATCTCTACCATCTCTGTCCCGCCATCCCAACAGTGCACTGCAGCGCCAGACAAACTCTGGTATCTGATCTAAATCGAGGAAAGATCACCGCGGGATATTTTCTCACGATGTAATGGTTTTCTCCAACAAGACATACAGCCAACCAATCAGAGAACAAGGAGCTATTGCAACAGAAGCCTACTGTATATCAATTACTGATGGAATATTATAATTTTGCCTAATAAGATGCAATAAAAATTAGAATAATTAAAAAAGTGGTAGTACATTTACTATGTCAAAGCGTTTCATCACCCTCTTCCCTCTAACCAGGACTAACAGTCTACTATTAAGCCCCATGTCGCTTCCCAAGTCTAGAAGCTTCATATATCCTTTGTACACCTTAACATCCAACCTCTTTAAACTAGTTTGATCACATCAAAAGTGCTTTTGCTGGGTTCAATCCAGAGATCTCTGCCTGTTCTAATCAGCAGCCTTGGAGCCTGTAATGTGTCATGTGGATAATGTCCTTGTCCCTGAGGCATGCCCTGGAGAGGCCCTTAACACAGAGCCTCTAATCCACTAACCCGGAGCCACACTCTATTCATTCAGGAATCTGTGTCTGCTCTCCTCACACTGCTGGAGTCAACAAGACCGGCCATGTTTACATGGAATTAGCCTACATTTTAGTAAAATGAACAAAAGGGAGTGGTGGAACATGCACAATTAATTCTCCTCCAGACAACACCTCCTGCGATTTGTGATTCTCACACACAATAGAGGGCACTGCACCTCGTCGGCCCGGATTAGAGTGAAATCCAGGCAGGAGGCGGGCTTTGACAACCTAACTGAGAGGGTTAATTTATAATTAATCTTTTCCTTACAGTGCACAGTTGCTTGTTATTTCGGTTAGGTCTATCTCTGTATGAGTGCACTCTATTGTTTGTTTTTGTGTTCTCTCTGCATGAGCATTAGCAGTGCAGTGTGTTTCGACTCCTTTAGCATTTTCAGCCTCATTACTTACATAATTTGTTCTGACATGCACTCACAACAACTGAAGCGTGCTGTAATTATGACTAGCTGTGGTTATAGTGAACTAAGGACCGTAGTGACAAGTCCCAGCCATTAGGTGGCAGTGCAGGGCTATGGCTATGGTTGTCTTGCCAAGTTAAGCCAAGCTTCCACCCACCCTATTCAGCCCACAGGCTTTTGGCTCTGAGCTCCAGCCTCTGATAGCTCCAGGCTTAGGCTGCTGCTAGCTTCCCCCACCCCCACAGCATAGCTGTGAGATGCCTTCATCTTTCCTGAAGAAGCAGAGCTGGCTGGGCGCTCGCTCAGGCCTGACAGAGGCTGTGCCACATCAGGTGAAAGCAGTGGGAGTAGAGACGCGGGGGTGCCAGGCCGGGCAGGGCATACACACACAGGCTTGCCTCACAAAGCCCTATCTGCAGCAGGAAGGTCCTGAGTGCACACAGCCTCACCAGCAAACACCCTCTCACTCCATCGCTGCACAAGCCCCTGGATGCTCAGTGCAGTCAACAGTAAAAAGGGTTTGTCTCTGGACCGGCTGAGGCAGGCTCTGTAGATTCTTGTATGAGAAAAGACCTCAGTCTGAACATGTAGTTATTTCCACACTGTGATAATCTGCTTTAAAAATGAACTGGTTAGAGGGGTCAAGGGGAATAAATGCCTTGCTATGACACAAAATCAAACACAACATGAAGTCACCTACACCACCAGACAAAGTCAATATTTGTATATCCGCAATGAGTGTATAAGTTGTCCTCTTGAGTGACAGGCCACAGAGCCCCTAAGCGATATTTGTAACACTAAAGATGATTTAAGCTGAATTTACACCAGGGAGTCAGTTAAACAAAAGGCCTGCACTTATAAGCACTCCCAATCTGGCAGTCAATATCTATTGACATGAGCTGTGGTGTTAACTGCCTCTTGGTGTGAAACAGGCAGCTGCTGGCTCGCTTGAGCTTGACCAGCGCAGTGCCACTGATCCCATTCACCGCGCCTGCCTGCCTCCCTGCCTGCCCGCTTCCCTGCCAGCCAGCCCTGCCTGCTCTGTTTACGACATCAAAGCCAGGCACAGTTAGACGGGCAGCCATGCTAAAGCCCATCCCAGCAGCCTGCCGCTCCTCGCAGCACTGTGAGATGGCCTCTGCACGCAGGCCACTTCAAAGACACCTGCTGAGACGCCAAGATTATGTGTGAATCACAGTGCAGCACAATCACACCGCGTGCATAACCATAAGGGCTGGACAGCGGCTCAGGACTGATTTCCTATGTGCAGCACTGCAGCCTGGCATGGGTGTCTTGGACAATGGGCATGGCAGAAAGAGGAGACAGTGAAGCAGAATGCTAAAGCTTGTTCTTTGTCTGTCTGTGGCTGAGCAGTTCAAGGACACTGATTCACCACACTAGCAGGCCCTTTGAGGGGATGACGTGTCACTCAGAGCACATGTACAATAGGGCAGCGAGGCCTCTGCATGTTCATCCAGTGCCCTTCACTGTCTTCACCACAGCCCCGAGATCAATCCACAGCAAAATGTGAACACCGCAACAATTTGCCAAATGCACACAAAGAACTTACAGGGGCTTTATCAGTGTTTATTTTATCATGTATTGTTATTATTATTAAATGTGGCTAAAGATAAAGAAAAGCATCTGAGGATAAAAATACAAAAGGTAATATATTTTGACATTTATTGACGAAACTGTTCATGTTTATAGTAACTGACAAAAGGAAAACATTTAGGGTAATGACATGAAATTTTTTTCAAGAATTTGGAGTGTATTTTTTACATTATAATATACGGCTGAAATAAAACGGGAAAATCCACAGGCAAGCATGGAAAAGCACTAGTCAAAATCTCCTGGCTGTTCCCACTGAACCCTTGGACTACTGACATAACGTTGAAGGATTAACATTATCCCTTACATTACAGACCTATGCCCAGGCCACCGTCATAATGCGGAGAGCTTAACCCATTACGCGATTGGACCATTAAATCATTTTCTCATTGCCTGATGATTCATGATAGATGTGCACAATTAATGTACTCTAGATATTTCTTTATGATTCTGTACATGCAAAACCTTTATTTTCAGTGTTCATTTACAATGTGCATCATTTTGTAAGAAAGAGAGCATGGCAGTCAGAAGAAAACATTTGCTTTTCTGTGCACAGTAGTGGGGGTGTGTGAGTGTATATATAAGTGTGCGTCAGTGTTGTTGTGTTGACAGCTGTCAATGGCAGAGTGACGCAAGCCAGTGGGCTCATGTCAGAGATTATGTAAGGAACTGGACAGAGCACAGAATTATGAGCAGATTAACAATGTTTCTCCTGTCAGACAAACTGTGTTAATACATTTTTCTTTAGTAATATTTTGCAACAAAACAAAAGCTGATAAAGGATAATATGCTCAGGACTATTACACCAAAGCAGATTTTCTTAGAAACAGATCATTCACACGTGGTCGATACCCAAACACCAGGGACACTGCACTAACTGGCAAATGTGCAGCGAGCAGTGTTTCACCATCATTATGTGCAGCTATTTATTTTTACTACATGAACTTCCCATTTGGCAGTGGAGATCAGCTGTCGGTTGATAAACAGAGTTCTATCTAAACAGATACCCATGACAGTCAGATCTAGCTACTGAGACGACAGCCTAACAAGAGCTGGAATCAGAATTCTGCCTCTTTTCATCTGCCAGGGCTCTGCTGTCATGTGAAGTCATACAACACAATACTTTTTTATTCCCATTTATGCAGCAGAAGAAAGGTTATTTGAATGTCAGCGGCAAAGGACAGTCATGGCGCAGAACACAGGCAGAATAGTATAAATGTGTTATTTGTTTAGGGATCGGAGGCTGCTGGCATATTACCACAGAGCTGTTCTAATGGCATTTGCTGCTTCGTAGCATAAAAAAAGCATCCAGCTCCGTACATAAATTCACCTGCAGACCAAAACTCTATATCATCACTTTAAACAGCTACTATTCAACCTATAAACATGCTGAAGTCATCAAAAAATATTCTGACCAGAAGGATTAGAGCAAGGAAAGACATAATTGACACATTTTGATGTCTCTATGCTACGTCTTGCTAATTCCCCCCCAATCATTTAGCTGCCTAAGCTGTGATCCCCCTTCACTAGAGACCAGCTACATTTGAAGAGATATTTCCGTTTCAAAAGATGGGCTCTTTAAGCCCTTCTCTATTATTCCTTCATAGCAGTGCAGTGACTTTGCTAAAGCTCAGGTCTGGACCCTAGCCCAGGGCTGCTTTTTAGATGAACTCATGCGTACATCACCGTGTTTGTTTGTGTGTGAGGCCTATTAATATTTCAACACTGCCCAACTCCAGATGCCTGTACAACACAGCAGTGCTTCTCTCTTCATGTCTCTCCCTGTATTTACTTGACTGTTTTATTGAAGTGCATTCTGACACCCTCTATGAGGGGGAGCAGGAGAGGGGAAGATGTATTCCCAAACCGCAGCACAAGACATCTCTCTCCATGTCTCTTTCTCCACCAGCGTAACAGTAATTTGGGCACTAATTTATGTGTTGTTGTGGCAAAGATTGACGAGCTTCCTGACTGGGAGTCTGTGCGCTTGCACTCTAGGGGAAACAACAAAAGCCTGGGTTTACCAAGCAGACGAGCACCATGAAGGGTAGCATGTGTGCGGCGCTCCTCTCCCCTCCCTCGCCTGCCACACCTGAGCTCAAATCTCTCTCCCCATCACTCTATACCTCCCTCTATCCATCTTCCCCCACCTATACCCTTCTTGTCTGTGACTGCAGTGACAAGTGAAGTTGTGCCCGGGTGCTTGGGACCGGAGGGCACGCCCCTTCTGTCTATGTGAGCATGTGCATGTGGGCGTACATGTGCGCCAGGAGGGAGAAAGGCTCACGCTGTTTACTCTGATGGCAAAATGCAGTCTGCATACAGCACTCACTTATGCATTCTACAAGCCCTAGTTAGTCTAAGAGGGCCATGAGAGCTGAATAAAATATCTTTGTTGCAAAGATTTACATACTTTGTCTAACTATTTAGATCATTTGGTTTGGGCCCTTCGTAAAACTGCTTGTGATACGTTCATTTGACATGCATGTCAAAATGGAAATAAAAGTTGTCACTCTGAAAGTCTGAGTCAGAGTTGTTTATGCATTGTTTCATTTTCTCATACATTGTGCAGTAAGGCACTGGGATGCACCAAAACTCAAAATCACTGAGGCTGAAATCACACAGGACCGTCTGATTGACTGCTGCAGGAGCTGCACTTTGAATTCTAAGATTTATCTGTGGATCATGTGATGCTTCTGAACCTTTAGTCTGACCAGTTGAACTAAGCAGGCGCTGGTTAAAGCCTTGATTGTGGTACAGTGCCTTAGTTAAGCACCTCTCAGCCCTCATCTCCCTGCAGGGATGGCAGCCTAGTAGGCTCCTTTAGAAATACACAGGAATATATAAATAATGAATCTTTCAAAACACCCACTGCAATTACACGCAGAACCCTTTACATAACAACAAAGAGCCTTGTTCCATTGCACCAGGGAATTTGCTACTGCCACACTGTACAACTTCCTTCCTCCTATAATTGCTGTATTAGTATGCATTTCTGTACGACAAGTACGGTTCTGCTGTGGGTTTTTGAATAGAATGTTTCTACTGTTTTACACCAAGAAATCAAAATTTACATCCATACAACTTCTTGCGTGTTTTTTCCAGATAAGAATATTATGTTTATGTGTGGGCACTTAAGATATTTGTGCTTAAAGTGCATGTTTGGGTCTCGTAGTTATGGTGGATTTTGGGGAAGGGAGTGGGGGTGTGACGGGGAAAGGAGGAGGGAGCCTCGAGGTCCCGTCTCATGCTGCTGCTCAGGGTCAGTGGGTCAGAGGCATGCAGCCAGAAGACACATGGAGAGCAGGCTGAATAGTTCAGCTGACAGTAATTGTCCCTCTGTGGTCTCCTTAGGAAAACATGTTTCCAGACAACGCAGACTGGCTGCACGGGCCAGATAGTAATCACGATCTTGATTTGCTCCATCGAAGAGAGAAGCTCAGCATAAGCCTCCAGTTATGGCGCAAGTCAGTATTTCCACTGGAGCTGACATCAGCCAAATGCAGCTCTGCTGGAGGATGCTGCACATGTGTTAATGGATTAAGTGAGGATTTTTCAGTTCAGTTTTTGGAAAAAATCACCAGCAAACTAACAAAACAAAAAAGCATTATGAAAAAAAGAAAAGAAAATCATGCAGTCCTGCCACCACAAGTATCAAAACTAAATAAGAAAAATGTTTGCATTGTCCAAATGTTTTGTAGTAAAATTCTCAAAATAAATTATAACCAACAGTTAATGTTTGTACTTTGTCCTGCATCAACCTACACAATTAAGTTAACAGAAATTAAAAATAAAAAATGAATAACAATAACCACATAATTAAAAATAACATTTTTGTTTCAATGACTTGTGTCACCTGTAAGGCTAAGAGTATATTAACAACATGCACAACAAAGTCAAAATTCAAGTTGCTTGCTGACAATGCACAAAAGAATTAAGAGTAGAATAAATACATAATTAATATGACTCTGTCTAAACCAAATCTGGCAAGTTTTTGTCTTTGTGAATCAACAGTATATGCTCCACAGTTACTCAACAGTTTTTACACCACCTCTGCCAGTCTGCTTGAAGGTCTTGGGTTTTCATCAGCTGAAAACGAGCAGGCAAGGACAGGGAAGATGAATGACATCAATGGCCAGCCGATACTTCCAGGGACGTGTGATTGAGACAAATGAGCCTTGTTACATTAGCTGGGATACTGAATCCTGCTGCTCAAAGATCCAGAGCTTGATAGAGCTGAAACTAGAGGCACCCAACCTTTCCACAGATCACCAGTGTCATGGGGCCCCAGAAGAGGAGCGTTCTCAAGCCTGCTTCACTGGGCTCACTCTTTCTGTTTTTACTTCCACCACTTTTGTTTTCTTCCCATGTGAGCTGTATTTCATGTACACACACACACACACACACACACACACACACACACACACACTCTGCGCTGCTGCTTGGCCTTCAAAGATTTTCTGGCCGTCTCTTCCAGGTACGGAGAGCAAATTAAAGTGAGACAGAGCCATTATCTAATCCATATACAGTGCCCTTGGCTATTAGTGTCTTAATAAGTGACTGTGAACACTTCCATCATGCATCATTTATCCTCAATGGAACCTAATGTGCAAAATGATTAAAATTAAATGTTATGATCGTGACCGTGTAAAATATTTACTTGTGATAAAATTTGCAAGGCATTTTAAAAATCAATCTGTTTTTCGTTTTGCTCCTGGCAATATCAAGGCCATGATTACTAGACTGAGGCAATGGATGTCAATGCCTTTGTGCACTGCTATGCCACTTTATTAGTAGGCATCTGAAGATAAATATAGATTCTGAAGTGCATCTACTTAACCAAATTGAGATGTTGTATATCATGGCTGGGCAGTGTGATGACATATTTATATAATCTATTCCCATTCTCCCCTGTGTCTTAAAAACCTTACATACCCCTGTCTTTTTCCTTGTATTATTAAAAATGCAATGTTAACATCACTTACACAACATGGGCACTTTTAAGTACTTTTCGGATCTAATATTTCAACATGAATCGGGTAGAAAACCACAACAATTTACCAAAACGTCGACACCAAGCTCAGGCAGTGAAATGGAATTCGTCCTTTCTTCCTCAGTTTTTCTAATGTGACATGTTGAAATGTCTACTGTGGTACTTGACTTACAGATGATGTTTCGGTTTAATTGGCTTCACTGAAAACACCAATAAGGACTACGCACCCTGTCTACATCATGAAGAAATGCTGAGCAACTCCACTGTCGTCCTCCCTCTCTTCCAGTTGTAGCAGACCGTATGAAAGGCATTCCTAGACGACAGGAGTGCACGAGGAGTGTCTACTGCCACACAGAGTTCACAGACTGCTTACAGCGTGTGAGGCACATTCCCCCTGCACTGCTGTTTTCATAGTCCTACAAACATTGGCCTGGTTTTGTTTAACATGGCAGGATTAAGCAGCCATGCGCAAAGCATGCTTCCCTCCTTTGCACGATTTGCTTACAGTGGAAGGCCCGAGCGATCACTGCTACCTTTTAGTGAACCAGCTTCCCTGACTAACGGTGAATGTGCCATGGTGCTCTAATCCCAGGCAAATAAACAAGTGCCAAGATTAATGATTGCATAAACACATCCTAAAAGCCCTGGAATAACAATCAGCTCTTCAGCTGTTCTGCTACCATGCAAAGGCTCTTGCAGTCAGCTGACAGCCACTATATCCCTTTTTCCCCTTCTGCTGCCCACAACACCCAGGAATTGTCTGTGCTTGCTTTGTTGCCTCATTAACAACAGGGAGCTGTCAATAGTTTCCACATACAAGTGGGTATACGCAAAGCCGCACCAAGAGAAAACATTTAAGTCAAGGGTAGGATGCGGGCTTTTTAGTTTTCAGTTTCTTCTTCTAACCTATAAACACTGTTTGGCCCATGTCTACACACCTGTCTGAGACCATAAGGAAGACAGTATGGTTGGAATAAAATTAAAATTTCAGTGCAGTTCTGATTAGCCTGTCAACCCATTCCTGATTATGAGTTCGAAAAAAACTGCATGTTTTCAAAAAGACAAGCAGACATCTAAGAGGACATTAAAAGTAGGTGTACAGCAATAAATCACAACCACAACGGACTAAACAAGGCCATTAAAATGACATTAGGAGCACGGACCATCCTCTCATCCCCAGTCTGCGACTATAGGAAGAACCGCTTTGTGACGGGGGGAAGTAGTGGAGACAGACGGATGGAGGGGGAGAGAGAAAAGAGAGAGGGAGAGCAGCATTGCAGTCCACTGGTCCAGGGCAGGGGAGCGTGGGACGTTCAGATGAAGTGGGAGGCCCCTCTCCAGGAGGTTGCTCCTCAGCATGAAGGCAGAGGCAGCACCCCGCCTAATGAGGGGTGAAGTGGAGCCCCCTGTGGGACCCCCTCAGGCACATTCATTAAGAGATGAAAAAGCATTTCCCGCAGCAGAGGAAGTGCCTGCCTTGGCTCGGACATGTTTAATTTGGGGCCATATGAAAACATAAGGCCACACTGGCCAGGTCTGCTGTCGTCAGTCAGGGGGATGAACAGCACACAGGGCCAGTTAATCAGCTGATGCATCGTTTAATGTGTACAACTGTGTGGAATTGAATTACGTGTTCTTTTGAAATTAGTGCCCCCTTTTAAGCTTACAACACTCAGATAAAGGTCAAGTGCACTGATACTCTTCTAACTGTGAGTAAAAAGTCTGTTGCAGACAGGTTATTATAAAGAAAATGTGCAGTTTATTACAAGTTTCATTCCCTTCAATGCATTGCATTTTGTTGCATCTTTTCAGCTCCAGGCAAAAATAATAGATTCATTTAGCCAGTGGTGGTTTGTGGAAGGGAACCAAGGATTATGGTAATGTAGCACTGAACGCTGCAAGCAAAATACAGTAAAGGAGAAATTGCTGCAGTAAGACACACAGAAAGAATATCTGAGAGGTTAATTTATATGATTGCATACATAAATGCATCTCGAAAATCATATATCGCACAAGGTACGTTGTTTATTAAGACAATAGAAAAGACACTGCGCCTTTCCTTTCAGTGTATGAAGAAGGGCATTACAGCATATCAATCCATGATGATTTAAATACATGTCCGCTTATCACAGCCGCTTATCCTTGTTCCTGATGAATCCTCACATTTATTAAGGCTGTCTTCTTGCCTTGTTAGATATGTATAACCAATCTCCTGTAATTAGCAACTGCTAACCTTTGGGGTGCTAATCCCCCATGAATTGTGGATTTGTACATCAAAGCCCACACTCTCCCATATAGCTGGTGCTTGAAATTACACTCGATTTGAAACCTGCAATTATTTGTATAGCATGGATGCAAACAGTCTCCTCTTTTATGTCTCTAAAAATCCCGTGGGTTTGCAGTAAAGAATCCTTAATCCACTCCAGTGGAATCCAAATATAGAGTTAACACTAGCTCCCTAAAATTTAGATGCACAGCCAAGTGCCTGCCGTGCACAGAAAGTAGAGAGAAAAATTCTCTTTTTCTTTCTCTTTCTTTTTTTGTATATATAAGATTAGATTCCTTTAGTGGCTTAGATGCATCATATACGATGTAAGAGGGGGTAGCCCAAGGGGATAACTCAAAGGCGCTTAAATAATGGAGCATGGCTTTGCTTGTAGTTGTGATCATGCCCTTTCCACAAGCAATAATTAAAAGTTAATTAAATAATCAATGGTCTTTGTCCTTTTGTTTTATGTCCAGTGCTTTGTCAACAGGGTAAATAATTTGCTGTTTAGAGTCTGTTGCAAATCGTACTCTTACCCATTCAAGGCCAAGTAAATTCCATTGTGCAAGGAGGGAGAGATTATGGGGAGAGAAAAAAACAACGGAGATAGCTTCCCACACACACACGCACACACATGCACGCACGTACGCACACACACACACACACACACACACACATACGCACTCACACAAACTTGATGCTTTTGCAGGGAGGCTGCCTGAAGCATTTATTTTCTTTAATGAGAGACATGAGTCTCACATGTGTCAGTGATGCACAGCATGGGAACAATAGGGTGGGCTTTAATTCCATCAATCTACTGCATTTATCCTTGTATCACATCAATACCTGTCAGTTAAGCTGGATGAGATAAATCATGTCAAGCAGACTGAAGCAGGGCCACACTCTGCTCAGTAAATATGCAGACATAAAACTCATCTTAAAACTCGGGGGTGAATGCAGTTACATGTAGTCAGTGACAAATTTAGAGCATGGGTCTTAAGGAAATACAAGAGATTACCTTGTGAGACAACATGACACAAAGATCATCCTTCCTGCACTTACTCTAGTAAGTGATTAAGTAGCTATGAATTAACAATGATGTTGTTAGGTATTTAGAGGAAACGCTACACCTCGGCTGTCACCTAAGCCTCCCATGGAAATCTCTTTACTTACCTTACTGTAACAAGGATCCCACAGTTACACTTCTTACACCATGTTGAATGGGAATTGACACCCCACCTTCTGACACCTGACATAAAACGCGTGCATAAGTGGGCAAGGTGCTATTGAATGACACGGAAAACTTGACTGTGCCAAGCAAAATCCAGATTCATACTCAAGCTTGTATTATACCTCTGTTTTCGCATTCTTGAGCGTGTTGTAGAGCATGTGTGAAGCTTTTATGTGCAAGCAAAGGAATAACAGGCAGCAGAATCTTCAAAAGTCCTTTCCACATATGTGCAATAACATCAGATTTACCGTCAGATAAAAAAGTAACATATAAAACACTTTGAGGATTGGCTTTGAGCGATTGCAATAACCCTGCAGGCGGCTAAATTATGATTTATGTACTTTGGCTTGGGAGTGCACGGGGCAGTAGTAATGTATATGTCTATGGTAGCTGGGCGTCTCACTGTTGCATTGTAGCGACTCAGAGAGAATACATTTGGTGTAAAATTGCTTCATCTGTTTACAATTCCATTTGGAGTTTATGAGAAAGACAGGCAAACACAGCCTGATATATTGCCCCTGTGTCACGGCATGGCAGGAGCATCCACACAAAGATTCATCTCTCACTTAGAAGCCAAATGATACGTCTAATTTGCTGCGAGCACAGTTATTTTTAACCTCTCCAGCTGTCAGATAATGGAGCTTGACTGTCAGCGCTTGTGTGTGTGAGTGTGTTAAAAGGTTGCAAACTCTTTTCAATTTACCATTCCCTTTGAGTGAATTACAAAATGCACATTCCCATTAGTTCACCTGATTGACATTGCTTTTTCTTTTATCAAAACCAAAGACGGGATTTAAAAGAAGCTGACTGAATTAAGACGGAGACTTCCAACGGCAATCTCACTTCTGTTTTCACATGCGTTGTCAATAATTATGATGCCTTGAAAACATCTCACAAGGGAGTGAAGGTTGTTTTTGTGGTTATTAATTGGACAATATGATGTTTTTTTATGACTTTCCTAAATGATCCTTTTGTGCTGTGTGCTACAGTACCATCATGCACAAAGCTGTTACACTGCCTACCCTTTACAATTGTTCGTACATTATTCAAACCCCATTTAGGAAGGTGAGTCACTGGGTTAAAAAATACACAGTTTAATCTTGGCAGCTTTTATTTCATTTAGGTATTTCACTCTGGCAAGAGAAAAAAAATTGTATTTTACAATGGCCCTTGTTGCCACTCAGAGGAGAATAGCAACATTGTTAAGCTAATGCAAATGGCCGGTTACATAAGGCCACTGGAAACTGTTCTTAATCAATAAGCTGGCAGTGGACCGCAAGCTTGTGTCAGTGATTTGGCTGATGTGTTTTAGATGAACACTAATGGATTCTCCAGCCTCTCTTCATCAACCATACGCCTCAATCACAGTCCCTTTAATATTAAGGAAAATTAGACTTTTCTAACAAGCAGCTCTGCACTAACACGATAAGCAGGAAAACATTATATCCTCGCGGGTTGGAAAAACTGCAAAGAATGTAAAAAAGTAATGCATGTGGGCAGTGGGCTGTAGACAAGGACTCAGGTCAAATACCTGAAATGTTTGTTTTTAACTCATAGGCAGGAGGAAAACTATTGTTTGTCCCACACAGCAATCTCATTTTTCTACTGTAAATAGCTCTCCAGTGAATGACTACATTTCCACTGTCCCAATAACCAGCTGACCTCTAATGTTTGCTAACTCCAGCTTAACACTGTGTTATGTAAGCGAAGTGAGGAGGCATGCTGGGACTGAGCTCTGTTCACGTCTTCCATCCTGCCTACCTTTGTGTAGTATTGTGCTCGGGAAAAAAAGAGCAAAGGTCATTCTCAGTGGGCAAACGACTCTTCACGCTGACCAGGTCTGACTTCACCTTTAAGGTAACTGTAGATACAAAACATGCTGATGGCACAGCCCCAGCTGCCGTCATCCCTGTGCTTACATGACCAGACTGGAACACAAGTGAACTGTTATAGAATAGTTCCTGACCTCAGTGTTAAACTATAATCTGCCTTTAAATCTCCTTCCAAGGTGGTGTATCACCACTACAACTGCTACAGGAACACTAATAAAACCAGACAAACACAATGAATACAACAATTCTAAGTTTATAACATAAGACTCCATATAATGGCACAATGTCTGGGATGGAAATAGTACATAAAATAATACTTTGTATTAAAATTTAATTTGTATTTATTGGACTCACATTAAAGATCTTTTGGCATGCTGTTGTTTTGAGACAATTATGTGCTGTGCTTAGAAGACATCAATAAGTCAAAGTGCTCCAAAAACATAAGGGGGATCATCTTTTGTTCCTTCAAAAGGAGGATGCATGCTTACCAAAACAGAATTTTTGCAAATGGGCTGATGCAGTACAATGCTGTTCTTGCTCAAAAACCTGCTGAAAAAGCCCTTATGTATTCTAACCATGCAAGTGCACACACTTCATACGGAAGCAAGTGAGCAGCCACTGCACTGTTAATGTGTCTCCATATTGGCAGTGTCTCCTTCCTCACTTCATAGGCAGCTAAGCCACATACGCAGGTGCCAACAGTGGCCCTCCTTAAGGGTTACATAAGTAGCAGCTAATGGTGCTGGGTCAGGAAATATGATCTACCACAACAACTTTCTACATGTTGCCCTGGCTCGGCAGGAAACATAACACTCTTTATAAATTGAAACAAACCGCATACAGTCATGACTAGCAGGAAGAATGATTTCTCTCTCTGTGCTTTTTTGACAAACTAGATCCATTGCAATGCCTGTTCATTTGGCATGAACATCACCCGATACAAAAGAACACAGGGCTTGGGGAATTTTCTAGAAAACCCGTTGCAATTCTCCTCCATGCTAGTTAAATTACAGAAGAGGTCACAGCAGGGGACTTCGGAACATAGCTACCAATCAACTGCAGCAATTCTCCTGGTGTGTTTGTCAACATTGCTGCCTGGTGTAATTGGCATAATTGTCAGGTTAGAGCTCGGAACAAACTGGGCGTCCTCTTGGCGAGCATGGGCCGTGTCATTAAAGGGACATGTTTCTGGAGGCGCTCCCGGGGACACATAACACGCGAGCATGTTGGAGCGACAGCTCGCCTGATAAAATGGCTGCCTCTTATCTCTACTATGCATATGAAAGGCTTATGCCTTCTCCATGACAGATTCTACGCCTCATCACCATGGGATTTGCCCAGATACACCAGAACAGAAGCTTGGAGAAAAACAATGTATCACATGTATAGCCTCATCTTAACACTGTCAACTGATGTTTGTGTGTGTGCCTATATTTGTGTGCATTTACACACTTATTTGTGCTCACTTAAGGAAAGTACATAGTAAGCATGGACACACTAAAGCATTTCAGTGCTAGTTTGCTGGGGAAGTCAAAATGTGTGTGCTGCTCTCCTGCACCGTATTTAGTGGAACCACAGTGTACTTGGGAAGCTTCAATTATCTTGATAATCTGTAGTGAATACTTGATATAATAATGATATAGTATCTATAATTACCATGATGAGGTGGGGTAGAGTGTGCTGAAAAATAATCGTTTGTATCATCACCGCTGGGTAGCATCATTATTAATCTGACAGCACTCATAAAGCGCTTTGTTTGTTTTCTCTGATTGCTCTTTTACTACCAAAATAAACAACTTGGCTCCTTTGAGTTACAGCGGTGTAATTTGCTGGAACAGCAAAGGCATTTATCTATAAATTTATTTTCAATTTGAGGTAAGCTGCAGTCATGAAAGCTAAATCACTACCAGGGAGAAGATTATTCTAATTACTAACCAGCTGTCGCACATGCTGCATGAGCACAGGATGTGTCAGAGCACAGAGCAACTAGTAATCAGTTTCACAGAATCATTTGAGCACACATTTACATCTTGCACTAAATGTTAAACATGAAATTGTCTTCATTTGTATGGTAATAATGTAAAACTAAAAGAGGCATATGCTATAACATGGCATGACAGAATTTAGAAGCACAAATTTTATGGTCAATTTGTGATGCAATCTTGAAAGCAAGTGTTTATTTACAGCTGAAATAAGCCTGATGGTATTCCAATTTATACTCTGAATATTCTGCAGAATGTGTTGACCACCTGAAACCACAAGACTGTAACTCATATATTTGAAGAAATGTGGGTAATGTTTATGAAAAAAGGAACGTGCATGGATGCATGAGTCCAGGCGCATGCCGTAATTCTGAAAGCTACCAATGAAGAAGAATTTTCTCATATGAAAATCTGTCTTTTCCACAAGCTATATCTGAATTAAACCATAATGCTAGCATGGCTTGGTCCCTGGGGTTTTCTTTGCCATTTGCACTGCTAGCGCTGCAATCCCCCTGACAGGCCTGTTTATGACTGCTCTGCTATCAGAGGGCTGAGCAGAGCCAGGGACGAGCCTTCATTAGAGATTAAAGTGACCGTCACAAAGTCCAAAATCATCACTGCTTCCCACAGCAAGGCGAAGAGAGACATTGAATAAGCTTAAGCACATACATCAACAACAACTCCATATCAGACGGATCCTCTGCTTAAGTTCCTTTTAAATTTCAATATGCATTTGTGAATGACATCTTAAGACATTTTTTAAATTGGCTACAATCAATCTCTTCACTGAAAAAAACAAAACAAAACAAAAAAACCCCAGCATGTCCAGGCTTCACTGAAGTACACAAAGATGACTGTAAGAAAATACTTGGCATACCATTACTTTCTAAAAACAGAAATATTTGAAATTTGCATCGAGGCAGCAGATGAAGGATGATGAAATGGAGACCAGATCAGAACTATCTCTTTGAATAGCAGAGCTATCAAACACGATCTTTACCCAGAGGTTAGGCTGAGTGATGTGTCTTGATTTTAGCAGTAAAGCTCATCCATCTCCTCATCTGCAGCTGCTATGTTACTCCTATAAGAATAAATAATATGATAAAGAATACAGCTGGCTGTAATTCCTGGTCATCCTGTCATTAGGCAGACCATAGTCATTCAAGAAACTTCCCCTTCCAGTCATTATACGTTTTGTGCTACTCTGTCACTCAAGAAAAATTCTACTAATTCACAGGGAATGACATGCTGCTCTGTTATAATGCTGATAGTTTTTTTCTGTGTGAGAAAATTCACTCATGAGTTTAAATTCAGAAAATCGGCAAGTTCTTGTTCTCCTGCACTGTAGGTAACAAAGAGCGATGTAACGCATCACAATACTGCCCAGAAATAATGGCAGATGGAGGTTAAACAAAGCAACAAAGCTTTTATACACATTATGCACTCATTTCTCTTTCCATCAAAATTCCTGCTGTAACTCCAGAACAAAGCAGCTATTCTCAGAGGAACATGAAAGACAGACACCTGTCAGTCACAGCTCCTGTGACTCCATATTTCTTGTGTCAGAGGCTGCAGGATGGAGAAATGTGCAATATTCTGATAATATTTCATGCAAACTAATGCAAGTCAGAACACTTCCCTGCTGGCCAGAAGGAGGGGAAATGAGAACAGGTAATTATCGGATTGCCTCAAGGCAAGAAATGATAGAGATTGCAGAGAACGGGGATATTTAGCCCTGCTAATGAAGGCCCATGTTTTGGGAGCACCAGGATGGGGGAGCAGAGGGAAGCTAGGCTGTGGCTCAGCAGGAGGTAGAGCCTGATAAGACCATCTTACATAATGGCCACATCCAGGCCTGGCTCGCTGTTTGGACTGAGGCTCCCTGTCCCTTACACTCTCTCCCAACCACTCAGCATGGCTGACCAAGGGAGCATAATATTGCCCCAGTATTTCATTTTCTGAAACATAACCATTTAATATGTTAATCCTCATCAAGTAGTACCATTTACAAACTTGAGAACAGGGTTAGTCCTGTTTACAGATGCACAGATATAACAGAATAATGGGTGCACTATAATCGACCATGCACTGTGGTAAGCCAAATGGGGTTGCTTATGTTAAGTATATAGATACCGATTATATTCACTGAAGAAAAACAAAGGCCTGAGCGATTTGAGTGAAAGATCACCTCCTACTTAGCCTGGTCCATTTAACCCTATTGAAGGGTTTATGTTTGCCCATTTCGACAGCCTTACTTAAAGTGCTGAAAAATAAAAAGAGATTGCTTATTTTGTATATGCAGCACTTCCCCCGGATGGATATGAAAGTTTAATCATGGCATTAGGATTCACAGGCATTCCCTTGCCAGACCTGCTTGCAGACATCAGAATTGCTAATTTGCTGGTTTGCCCAGGAAGGGCTGGTTGGTGGGTGAGGAGGGGATGAATGGAAACAGGAGTCTGATTTGTCCAGATAACCTTGAACCCTAACGCTCAGCTTCCTGTGAATGTAAGGAGCTCAATCAGTCCCTCTTTATCATGTTGATCTGAGCTGCTGTCCAGTGCAGCGGCCAGCACAGCGGCACACTCGCCTATACCTGACTACTTTGAGTATGTCATCAGCTGAAATCATTTCCTGTTCTCTTTCCAGCCTGTTCTGACACAACCAATTTACTTCCACTGAAATGTCACAAAGCTAATATGGCTTTCAAAGAAAATCTAAGCAGAATCAGATATCGACATTAAGCAAAACAAAGCCTTGCGATAAAAAATGAGTCTAATTGTGTCTCGGTTTCTAATCTGAATAATTAATTTCTATTGCCTGAGATGAGAGTCCACCGGAGGCACAGACATGATAAAGAAGAAAGGTCCTGACAGGGTTATGAGTCAGCAGAGATGTGAAATTCAAATTGGCCAGGCTAAGCAGTTTGGAGCTGATGGTGATTTGAGTAGACTCACTGGTCAGCCCTACAGTACTGTACAAGAGCCCAGGGCTGAAAGATGGTGAAGTTACTCATGGGTCCAGGTGCTTTATCAGCAGACCACATGTGGGATGTGAAGCAGTAATAATCGTAAGCTTCATGGAATGATACGCTAGACTCTATATTACAGTAAATTAAAAACAACAACAACAACAACATATGTTCATAGAGGCTGACATATATAGTCTCCTGTTTCAGACACATCTTCATGATTTCTATCTCCTGAACATTAAGAGGATGGAATGGCTTGAGACTTAGACTTGTGCTATTAACAAAATTAAATCGGAGATCTATCATTGGCTAGAGAAGATGGAGCAGCAGGAGCAGAAGTCTCACTGTTTTCTGTCACAGACTCAGCTGTGTGCACACACTCTCCTTGCACACTGCCATCTTTCACTCAGCCAGGCACTTGCCTCCTCGCCCACTGCGCCCACTAGGCCTGCGAAGCACATGCCACTGCCAAACATCCATTTACTCTCCACAGGACTCCCACGTATCTGAAGTGGGCCTGTCATTGAGACCTGTTTAGATTTTGCTGCCTAGAATGCTGGATGCACAGGTGAATACTTTGCTATATGAGCAGCGACTCATGCACAAAAATGCAGAATGGATGCGAATAAGTGCTTCGTTTTAAGTCTGTTTTGATAATTTCTCCGGCAACACCTTGTCAAGCTGATTGGCTAGACTCTATTGAAAGTGGTAATTGCATCCCTGTAGAGAGCCTGGTGGCCCATGAGGGTATGTGGTAAATTACCGCACTGTACCACACACACGCACTGGACTCGGAGAATAAAAACTGGTAACACACATGCCGTACAATAATATGCGTGCATCTGCTGGTCTTTGTGTACCTATTTGCTCAGAAGTTCAAGCTGTGGGAGCAAACTTACAAACATTAATTGGCTAATATATGAGCAGCATGACCTGATGACCAGAGATGTGTTCTCTCAACAAAGAATCCCACCTCCAACATCTTAGCCTGGAGGCAGGTTTAATGCTAACCTGCAGATGCTGCCTTTGTCTTTGAAGTGGAGCGATGGATGCAGCAGAACAGATGGAGATGTTGGATGCTTTCAGGAATTATTAATGGCACGCTATGATCCCAAATGACCTTCAGCAAATAGTCTCCCAGCACTGGAGTACACAGGCAGCCCTGCACATCCATATTGTATTTAGACAACACACCTGGGTCAATGGAGAAACTCAGAGCCATCATTACTGTACTTGGAGCTCTAATCCAGTCGGGAAGGTTTTCTTCCTTTACTCTCAAAGGGAACGCACAGGCATCCAATCACATTAAACACGATCATATGTTTCAGGAATAGATCTGAGATTTATGCAGTGAGCACACTAATTCCGTAAAGCTCAATTTGTTTCTCTAACAATGAGAACCATACACTGGAATTAATCTGCAGAAAGCCTTTCCTGTATAGTTTTAAAAATAAACCCTTCATCATTGGCGGCTTTTGTGGTTGCTCAAGGGATATGCTATTGTGACATCAAATTTATCATATGAACATGCTTCAGTAATAGCCATAACATATCTGTTGCCGATGGATAGCATTTAGTTCACAAAGCAAACTGTACGATCTTTGAATTTCTTCAAAAAGAAAATGAGCAGCTGAAATAAACCATTTCTTCTTCTTTCTTGCTCGTGAAATAGACCCACGGTGAAAAACTATTTCAGAAAGTTGTTTATGTTTATGGATGTACGCAAGAGAAAAGTGGTCTACAATGCTGTACCTGTTATATTCATTACTGAATGGAATATGTACAATGTGCCATTTTTACATATAACCAAGTGAATTTAAAAAGAACTTTTGAAACATTGCCAAAAAAAAAAAAAAAATCAAACTGTGATTTTATTGTCTGTCTTATCGTATCAATAAACAGCAGTGGACAGTAGAAGAAATAGAGCATTTCTTTGTTGTTTTCATTCTAAAAATGGCTCCATATACATTTTTTTTTCTCTCAAAAATAAGGAAAAGGATGGATTGGTCACTCCATCCATCCACATGTACCTGTTGGGCCTATGAGCCACGATTTTTTTTTTTTCCACTTCATAGGAATACTGGGGATGCACCAGCAAACAGCTGACCAGTCATGTGAGCTAAATGTTTGCGAGGTCAGAACTTATTCGGAAAAAAGTCTTTCCATTTCCATTAAGTGCATCAACTCAAGGCAAAAACCTCCTCCAGCAAGTGTGAGGATTTTATAAAAATACACTTTTCATTTCCATCATTTTTCTTAATGCTCAAAAATATGTCGATGGAAAAAAGATATTTAAAAGCATCTTAAAATTCTCCATAAGACAGCAAACAGATAGGTCCTAAAATTAATTATTTATAAGAATTTTAAAAACTTAGAATTATAGGGTTATGACACACTACTATGTATTTTTGCTTATTAGATGTTTTTAAGTGTTAATAATTGTGCAGCAGGCTGTTTATTGTTATTAGTCCATTGGTGCTTGACAAGCAGGAACACTATTCATTTAATAAACACAGGTAATAACCACACTTTAGTGCTTAAATCGACTTTTTGCAGAATAAAATATTTACTAAATGTTCATAGACCTGTATAAAAGCAAAACATTCTCAAATTCACAGAAAGGAGCTTCCAACAGCTATTAAATATTATGATGTATAAATAATAACCAGAAATAACAAAATCCATAATTTACAGGGACTGTAGTCAAAAGCACAGTATTGCTGAACTGACCATTTGAGGACACTGTTTTATTTTCCATGTACAAATGCATGCAGATACCCTATGATTTAGTCAGACAGCTGCTAATTATTAAAACAGCAACAAAGGTCATCTTCAGGCCACATTTGTACAGAACAAAATGTATTTACAGCGGTTGCAATTAAACTCTTATACTGTTTGTAAAAAGAACCCTGGCAATAAGGTTATGCAATTGTTTACTGAAAGCAATATGTTAAAGCTCATGGCAGATCGACACAGAGGGTGTTAATTTAAGAAGTCCATCTGTCTACACAGGCTACGTAGAGGTCTGCATTTCACTTATACTTAACATGTTCTCACGGAGAATCAAGATGTATTTTTATGCTTTAAGTCTGTTTTCTTGAGTTTAATATTCAAAACTGCTAAATTAATAGAATCAAAGTTTTATCTAAATACAAGACACACACACACACACACACAGGCATAAGCCTTAATATAATTAGCATTATTTTACTGTTGCAATACTTAAAAATGTAAATGTTCATATTATAAAATCATTTATTTACATTGAGCAATATCACAAGTGGTTCACGTATATAAGACAGAATAGAATAGATTTCTGTCCAATATAATGATCTGTTGGTTTTTTTTTTTAAGTCTACAGTACATTTTCTCTCCATTAGTTTTTAGCCCTTTGCACTTTTACTGTGTGTACTTGGGCATTTTTTTTTTTTTTGGCGCATTCACAGCGTAATCACTACCTCACTCAAACTGCAATGTTTTACCATTAGACAGCTCAGTGAGGGTTTAACATCTACATGGGTTTAATTGGGGTTAGAGCTATAGGTATTTACAGGGAATTTCAGACAACAATGTCCTGCAGTGTTTGTGCAGGAAATGCAAGGTCTGCAGCCTTCAATTTAAAGAGAATAAATACCGTGGTGATGCTCTCATAAGACAGTGCATGTCTTCAAAGAGCTACATCTAAGGGAGGAATTGATCAGACACTTTTTCTCACACTCAGTAAGCGTAGAAAGGAATAAATTATTTGAGCGGTGTCTATCTCCTTATATTCATCGGCCTCTGATTAATTACCTTAGGGCTTGCTAATGAGAATGTGTAAATGAATACAATGTTGGTCTTCTATGTATATGATGTTTACTCAAGTTTGCTGAGGCCGTAGAAGAAAAAAAAAAACAAAATCCCTTATGTATAAATTATAATAATCCTACTTCAAGAGCAAAAAAAAATTCCTGAGATCAAAGCAGAAAGGCCCAATGTAATCATGTGTCAAAAGATCAAAAAACAACTTCCTTACCCACTCAAGTGGGCAAGGTGTGTCAAACACTCAGTATTTTCACTCTGATCACTGCAAATTTAAGAAAAAATAAGCTCCACCTATTTTCCATCACGTCTTTACTTATTTCTCCTCTTACCTTTAGTTTATATACAGTGTGATCCATTATAATAAAGCCGAGACATGATGAAAAAAAATAATATAATGATTAATTTAAGACAACAGAAAATTAAAATCCAAACCGATTTTTAATGTGAAGTTTTATACAGTAACAATAAAATCAAACATACATAAAATATACAGAATAACTCACAAATAAACATTAGTTAAGTGTATAGAAAATAATGGAAAGCTGCTAAAATCATTATCATACTGTCACTTTAAATGTTCAAAAATATAAAGATTGGTGGAGGTGAACATATAAACATAGATTTTACACAGATTTAATCACGGTTGATGTGGCCATACTGTCTTGCAGGATATTACCTTAATGCAGAGACAACAGCAGTGCTTTAAATGTTTACTACACATCCAGATACTGTAACATAACATCATAAATTACCCTTCAAAATAAAAAAAATACACAACTCTTCTTTTCTTCATCTTATAAAAAGGTAGTAATCTGTTTGTTTGGATGTGCACAAACAAACAAAAGTCCAAGTATTAATTTTGCTTTTACTAGATGCCATACTATATCGTATTAATTGTATTTTCATTAGGCACAATAATGAAACACTGAAGACTTGAAGCCATAAGTAGTAAAACTGTGGGTGATGTGTATGACAGTCATTAGCAGAGGGCTGCACAGCTTTGATAGTAATTGAGAATGCTCTGTTTGGGCAGATCCCTCCTCTGTTGCCCCAAGTCACACATTAAAGACATTAAAACAGCCATCAGCACACTAGGAACAGGGCTGTCTTTAGTTCCCATCCAACTATTGACAAAACCAAAACTTAGAGATGACAGGCTCTGATTTGTAACTAAGCGACAGATCCCTGCAAGCAAATAAAGCAGCCGTGCCAGTCTTTTTGCTAGAAAACTCTATTTGTTTCCCTATGACAGAAATCCACTGAACAGCACATAAACCCTTAAAAGTTTACACGAGGATACATTTTTGAGTAAGTGAGGAGCTATTTCTTTCAATTTATCTGATGCCTTCGTCTCGTGTATTGGATTCTGGGAGCTCTGAAAATGAGCAAAGAAAGAGCTTTTTTACATCAGGGATGAAGATCCTTTGTTTTGCCCAAATTAGGCTCCTGTAAGACGATCATAAGCACATCCTGAGACTTTGAGCGAGGGTCTTTGCTGACGCTGCTGTTGTTGAGGCTGGACTAGGCTGAGCTGAGCAGCCAGGTTGACAAGGACCTGTGCTCAGCACTAGGAAAGCTCTCATCCAGAAACAAGAAGCCCAGGGGAACAAAGACAACAATATGCCAAAAAACCTACTTGAAAACAACAAAACAACCCAAAAAGCCTCCAAAAGAGTCAGTGGTGGGTGATTGCCAGCTGCACTCCAGATTACTAGGCTCTCTGAGAGTCTTTCAGCAATCGTTAAGAGCTGTAGCATCATCTCCACTCCTTAATCAGTTCAGCTGGGGAGGGATGGATCCTGACATGCAAAAGCCTCAGCCTGATGGGGAATAAACTCATAATCAGCAATCAGATATTCCACATTGCTGGAGGGGGCGGGGAGCTCATCTCAGATAGGTCAAGGATCTCTCCACAGCCAGTTAACCCCTCTGCTCCAGCTGGGAAACATCCATATATGCATTATTAGACATTTCCCATACAAGGAATGTTTGCTTTTTTCTTCTCGTTGCATGTCTTGAATATTGTTTTGTTGGCTGTGCTGCTTGATTCACTTATTTAGGATATTGAGGCAGACATGTGCAGATCCATGCAGTTCTTTTTTTCCTGTATATATTAACTATATGAATACAGATCAAATTTCAAACAGAAACACACTCTATTTATAAATGGGCTTGGATTTCATTAGCGCACTATGTCCCTGAATTAGCCATGTGCTGCGCCTTTAAACAAAGTTCATTGCCTTGCACATTCTAATGCCTTTCATCTTTGTAATTAGCACTGAAGCAGCATTTCTTTTATTTCAAATGAATGCATGTGCATAAAAATCAATCTTAAGCAGACTATTCTTGCAAGGCTGTTTTTCTTTATTATTTATGATGATAAATTCCTTTCATGCAGCTTAGATGAGATGAGGAGCACTTTATGCTGCTAACCTTGAATGTTTGTTGAGTTTTGCACTCCAGCCTGCACAGGTTCCTCTGGGAACCCGGAACATCCTCTGTTACACTCCGCTGCCTGGTGGCGACATGGAACCGGTGTCGGTGCTGATGGGGAAGTTAGGAGACTTGCAAATTGAAAACTCTGTAGTACAGATGTTCATGCCATTTGTCTTTCTTGAAGAGCACCCCCTAGTGCTCAGGAGGATTTTCACTCTTCCTTATTCATCAGCACAGACGCCAGATCAGATGAGTGTAAATGATGCCATCCTACAAGTAGAACCCCTAATGGCCTCTGCTGGGACGTGTAATCAAACGCCTCACACACTTCTCTCCCTTTTGTAATCAAGCGGGAGAACGCATGTTGTGACGACCTTTGTTATAACGCTGCCTGTTCCCTCATCTCATCAAAATTCCATACACCTCTCATTTTTCATCCTTTGTTCCCTGCCAGGGTCCCTAGATGCCAGAGCCATTCTCCATGGAGCAGAGGGGAGTGTGACTTAGTATGCTGCGACCTCTGACCCTTTCTCATTCCTTGACACTCCATTCTCGCTATTTCAGCAATGCCACAGTCACGTACAGCCCTTACTCTTACCTATACTACCAATTTAACAGACCCTTACAGGTGTAAATCATTTTTAACAATGGCCATAGAATATGTCTGCATAAATGCTGACACCGACAGTGACAGTGCTTATCAGCGGCTGTCACACAGAGCTTCTTTTGAGTCACCTTAGGTCACATTAGCACGCGAAAAGGGCTCCGCTCTCATCTCACCTATGCTGGACTGACACAAGAGCAGGATAAAGGTGATAAACCACACAAACAATACTCCTCTTCTTGCTCGCTGCTGGCATGCTCGTCTAGCAGGGAGATCTGATTACAACTGAGAAGAGAGCAGCTTGGTGTTTCATGGAAAAGCAGGTCAACTGGAGAGTGCTGTCAGAGTTAGGGAGTCACCGGCCTGATGGAGGAGGAGGGAAACCTATCCGACATTGGCGGGGAGAGACAGAGGTTTGTCTTCAGCCTCACAGTAATGGACTTTATTTACTCCACCATTAAGGACAGAGAGAGCAGGGGAGATGATGGAAGCAAGAAGCCTACACGTACGACTCTAGAGGGAGATGCATTAGTGTTGTGGTGTTGCTCCTCAACTCCTATCTCTTTTGGTTTCTACCCCATCTCCCTCTGGCTCACACACAAGAGACGGAGCTGCCCCACTGCCAACACCTAACTCCTTATGTGTTTTTCTGTCCTCAGTGTTTGAGTCAGACAAAACGCAAAATCAATAATGCTTTTTCTCCCCCATTTCCTCTTTGATGCAACTTCAAAAAGCCAATGGACAGCCCTCCAGAGACCCACAGAGGAAAAAGCCAATGGTACGAAACACACTCTGAATGAAAGTACAAGGGAAAAACTTCACCCTTCACTCCTTTAAAACACTGTTAACTTCTAAGCCCCAAATGGCAACGCATATGAGGGCAACAAGGGCATGAGAGGCTAAAGAAGAGTTATTCTTATTATTAATCTATGTGCTTCATTGTTACTTTTATGCACTGATATATTCTTTAAAGCTCGTCTATACATAAAGCGTGCATATCATTATGCACATCAATTATTACAAGTGCATAGAACTAATGAATAAACTACCTCTTTACTGTCTGTGCATTTTCTTGTGTGAAAACTGCAGCAAAAAAAAAGAAAAAAAAATTAAGTAAAAGTGTTCTTTAACTTCACGGACTGTGGTATATGATAATCTAAGGTGTGCTGACAGTGGAAGTATTCTATCTGCAGCTAAATGCTGCATGACAGGGAGACACTTCAAAGGATCTATAAGTGACTCCTGAAATACTGAGTGAAAGTAAAGTAGGAAATTACTCTTAAGTTAGAGGCATTTGACTAAGCCCAGCGAGGTGTTTTACCTGACTGGAGAGCCAAATCGAGAACCCTGACTGAACTCTGTGAGAATGTTTCAACATAAGTAAAATCATCTCATGTGGCCCGATGGTTATCTTGAGCTGCTGTTTGTTGTACCCTACTGTTTGATTGGGCATATGACATGAGAGTCATTTAACCTTGCCTGTGATTGGACTAATCTGTCAAAACCACAAAGTGTGACTGACAAGACAAGATGACTGACAGAGCTGTCACTCTTACAATGCAATGACACGGATCAAGCCAGAGATAGATGTTTGTACAGTAAACATTACAGTCACATACACACATACAAAAAAAAAATCACTTTTTTGCAGCTGTGTGGACAATTATTGTATTTTCTATACATGAGGAAATCAATACTAGTCTCCTTCAATATTAAGTATAGCTCAAAATAAAAACCGAAAAAGGTCAGTGTGTGTTTTTTTCCCATTAATTTTGTCTCAATATATCTTGTTGTAGTAATCACCAATTGATTATGTGATTTATATCATTAGAGATAGGATAGCCCACAGCAGTTAATAATAATTTACTGAGAATAACTGGCAATATTGATTAAAAAAACATAAACTTGTGCACAAAACAAAACCTAAAACACAATTACAAATTACAAAACAGTAGCCTATCACTACACTCTTCTCATTTTTTTCCTGCTTTTCTCTCCTCTCTCTCTGGAGAGTGCACCTCCCTATCCTCCCAACTTCTATGGAGCCAAATCAAAAATCCATGCTCTCAATGGGCAGTCAATATCTCATTAACCAGTCCTTCCACACACAGTCGGGCAGCCAGGATGTTCGTCTGAGTGTGCACAGCATAGACTGGCACACCTCACACACTTTAATAACCTGTGGGGACGCCATTCCACTTCCTCAGCCAGCTAAGAGGTGCTTTAGCCCTCTCTGTTGCCTCCAGTTTACCACTTGTTTCATGTTTATCTACTGAGATATTATCTTCTTGATCTGAATGTAAATGTAATCAAAAATCTGATTCCATCAAAATTTTCATTACAAATGCAGAGTTTATTAACTGTGTCATTTTGCTACTCTGCAAAATTGTATTTTACTGTATATTAACAATATTAATATTGACATTGAAGTAATAGTATATTTTACCGTAGAAAAAATAAGATACATTAACTGTTCTGAAAATATCCCTTCCTTGTAATTGGGCCTTTAAAATCTTTCTCTAAATCCTTGCAGGTGACTTGTTCTATATTTGCCTTCACCTTAATCTGTGGTGATTTTTCCTTTGGCTCTTCATGTCCTCAGCCCCTAACTGGATAATAGCCAATCTTGTTAACCTCTGCTTTAATGTGCGAGAGCCTGCAGCACTGTGTAGTGAGCACTTCCATCGGCAACTGATAGAAAGAGACAAAGAGTACCAAATCTACAGCAAATATTTACAGCCTTGTTAACATAGCCTTAAAGCGCCTATCACAAGATATTTGGTTTTACCTCCTGTACGGCCCCAGAACATTTTTTACAGTCTAGTACACACTCGTGCCAGATCACATATTTATGTGCAGTCTGCATGCTCACTCGTGGTTTACTGGGCCTTTACACCATTTCAGAAAGCGCTGCTACAGTATGTATACCATACCAAGATATTACCCGTATTAAAGGGTTAATTATATGTACTATAGATGAGAAGCACTTTTTACCTTTTCTGTCGATCCACACATCAAACAACTTTCTTTAATTATGTAATTGGAATTTTCATCTTAATTGTGCTGAGTAGGCTGGCTAATTTGCATGGGGTAATGAGAGGGATGTTTCCATTACAGGTAATTAGGTACTTGAGAGGCAGTGGTGTGGTAGAGAAGCTGAACAGAGAGGAAGAGGTGGGTAGGAGGGCTGCAGGATAGAGACAAAGCCACAGAAACAAACAGAGACGATCTTATAACATATTACCCTCTTTTGTGTTGTATATGTAGTTGATATGAAGTACAGAGTGACACATGAAAAATAAGAAAAGATGCATGTGCAAATAAAAAAAAAAAAAATCTGCAGTAATGGGGTAATATTAGCCATGCAAGAACGAAGGGCATGCAAGAGAGGCAGGACAAGTCATGTGTGCTGATCATCCATTTCACTGACCATTTCCAGGAATAAATTACTATTGCTATTTAAATTAGTTTCCTATTGCACTGCTTGTTCACATTTTAATTTAATTTCTGACACTGTTACAAAATCCCATCATGATACCAGAAACTACTGTCAAATTGCACGCACCCATAAGGGTAGGGACAGAGCTAAGAGGAAAGAGAAAGACAGGCAGCCAGCCAGAGACTGACTAATAAACACACTCATTTAGAAGTTCAGTAAATAACAGCATTGTCTACATTCCATTGTCTAAATTAAATTATTTCATCAATTTAATTTTCTTCTCTTTAAGTGTCGTCTATTGAAATGTTGTTTTTACATATAAAAAGCAACAAAGCACAAAATACACAAAATTTGTCCAAAAACATACATTCATAAATCCACTTTCACTATAAACGGCATATAAAGGTCAAAGGCCATTTTCATATGTTTTACTTAAAAAAAAACACAATTGTACTCCTCTTTAATTTCACACAAGTATCACAAAAGACGGCAAGCATCACTTTACAAAACTGTTCGTCAAAACAGAGACATGGAGATTATGGAGTTTCACAAACAGCATGATATTTAATAGCATCCAAAATGTGAAGGTTGTAAGTAACAATACAGATTAAATTAGAGGACTTCACTAACACTTTTACTGATATTAATAATCATATGATATTTAGTCTAAAACATTTGTAAAATTATATTATCATATATTAATGATAGTTTTAGTCCTGTATTGACATTAAAACGTCTAAAAAAAATTATATACATATGCATATATATTTTTTCATTTTTGCTGTTTTTTACAGGTCAAACTATAACAGAATCAGAGCAAATTTTGATGACTGATCTTTCTTATTTAACACAGACTGACACCTATCTGTCTCATCATGTTCATTGAATTTGACTGTATGAACTGTGCACATGAACACATATGTTCAAATATGGTTATTCACATTTTTCTACATGGAAGACTGAAAGTGTAGTCATATGTGTGAAAAATATGATTATGTGCATGTGTGTGCAAGCATGCATGAGAAGACTGTGAACTGTACTGTATCTCTGACTACTTTCAGTGGCTGTCTGCGCGGATGTGTGTGTGCGCATGTATGCTTGTATGATGGAGGGGGTGGAAGAGCTGGGATTAAGCATACTAGATCAACATCACAGCGACTGGGAGGACCCAGTCCTGCTCTCATGGCCACACATGTAAACCCGACTACCCCAAAAATAGGTCAGTGGAACAAACACACTTACACACAGATATACACACACATGCACCAGTATCAACTCAAAGAATCACAGTCTGCCAGCCACGGCAGTGCCTTGTCGCCCGCCTGCGACCCACGTTCAACACTGCCATGCACATCTTCCCGCGGAACAGACACGTCCTCTGGACTGGAACAACAGGATTAAGAACGGGGCAAAAAGGAATAGCGACAGGAACACCCCCACCCTCTCCGACCTTCTGCCCCCCCTCTGAATGCAACCTCACAAAAAAAAAAAAAAAACTTATGCTCTGAGGTTTAAGAGCTGCTCTTGTCAGAGATGAACAGTGCAAAGACTACACCGGCTGTGGTTTCCACGTTACCCCACACAACAGTAGCATAAGAAACACACTGAAAATAATAAAAATCAAAGAAAAATGCCTTTACACATATGCTAAACATTCAAAATATCTAGCTGTGCATTTCTAAAAAAAAAAAAATTACCATGCATTAAATGAGATATTAAAGCTTGATTCACTTGCAAGCATTCAGAAGCACTGTATTACTGTATTTCTCCCTCCCTCGCTCTCCTTATTTCCCTCTCCCTCTCCCTCTGTCACACTCATGCCTTGCAAATGAAATGCAAAGAGTTGGCAGGCTATGAATAGCGGAGCTGTACTTCCCTACTTGTTACTCTGTATGCAGGATCAGCATGCATTTTGCTCTTACCTTTCATAGCTGAAATCACAAAATACATCATTAAGCTTCGAGTCCATAAGAGAATAACTATCACCAGCGCAAAGCCTTCCACTGCTGTCTCAGCAGCAGCTGGCCAGCACAGCTCTGTCTCTCAGCCTCCGAGCATGACCACACCAGAATCCATGTGACTGTGACATCAGTGTTCATGTCTGACTGCTCCCCACCCACTAGCCTTTGATTGGCACAGCATGCAGCCAGTAGGGGCGCTGAGAGCTCAGGCAGGGAAGCTGGCCCTCTTCCCACTGATTGCAGTCAAAGCCTTGTATACCGACTTGCTAGACACAGCACACTCTCACTATCTTTTGTAGCTTATCTTTTCGGGCAAGGATAAAGTCAGAACCAGTTCTAGCAGACACCATTTTTTATGCTCTAGTTCTGCCCTTTCTACTTTCTTGGTTTTCTGCCTTTAAAAATGGTGCAATGTCAAGGATAAGAAAAAAGCCAAAGAGGGGATAAAAGGCTAGACGGGGATGAGAAGAGAGGGGGGGTGAAGGCTAAAAAGAGCTGAGGAAACAACAGACAGAGGAAACAAAAAAAGAAGAGTGCAGAGGGAATGGATAAGTGGGGTTCTGTCATTTTCTGTGGCTCAAACACTGAAGCAGTTGGCTCTGTGCTTTTTCTCCTCCTCCCTGTCTGTAGATATGAGTGATCAGTGTGAGGCCAGATGTCTGCGAGCAGCGGTGGACCCTACACAGAGAGATGATGAGTACAGCCTCAGCTTCTTCCTCTGACCCCTCATAGGACCCGCATGCCCCTCTCTCGCGCACACCGACCGCTCTCACAAACTCTTTTGACAGGTGAGGAAGGGAAGATAGTAGCGGAAGGGTTTGGATGATCCCCTCCACCCCACAGCGACCGGGCGATGAGTTTCTTGCTATCATTTCTCCCCCCTCTCCATCCCGTGCCCCTCACTCTCCCACCCTGCCTCCCCTTCCATTTCCTACCTTCCCCTCTCTCTCTCTCTTTCTCTCTCTCTCTCTCTCTCTCTCCTCCCCCTCTCCTCGCTCATCCTCTCTCATATGATAATCTGTTCTGACTCCTAACCAGCTGCTTCTCTCTGATACAATATTCTGGTTTTAGTGCAATCCAGCCTTGGCCAATAACCACGATGCATTTGGCATTTCCATGAATAAGCTGGTGCTCATATCGTCTTGTCTCAAGACAAACATCATGCAGCCTCAGTTTCAGACAGAAAAATCGGAATATAAATATCTGAAATGTAAAAATTAAATGGCAAAAATACATTTATTCCAACTGTTTTCTTTTTTAAATTTAGAATCTTTCACATTTCACATTCTCTCTGGTTGTTTGGTATTAATAACACAACAGCAGCACAGTGTCTTTGTCACAAAAATATATAATATGATGCATCCAGTGTGAAATTTAATAATTTATTCATCCCTGTTTTACACAATAAATATCTATATTCATTTGATGTCTTCTGTTCATTGAATAAAGGTACTTCTAACCACATAATATGGAAATGAGGAGTCAGCAGCTTCCAACATAAATCTTCCCATGACAATGTTTCATTAGGACCTCTATGATCCATTAGAGACACTAAACACATTAACTCACGTTGTGTCAACACTGGTCTCTTATTGCACATCGTCTAATGAACAGAATATCATTCAGTGGCTGATAGCATCAAATGGAGCGTGCCGTGGATACAAAAGCAGACCCCGGTAAACTACTCTAAACAAATTCACTGACAGGAAAAGTTGTTTTACTGCAATGTTTGTGTTTCCCCTGAAGTTCACCAGATGAGTCAGGGCCTGGACCACACAGGAACCCGTCTAACTGCCACTACATGTGGTTGTGTCTCAGTGAATGATTGGTGTGCCAGTCAGTTTAGAAGCAACTGTGGTTTAACACTGAGCTATGGTTAAGAAAGAAAAAACTAAACATAATAGAAGTATAGTCTATTAGTTGGTTATATTACAGAGGTAGATAAAAATCAAGTGTTAACACCAGCAGAGAGTTTAAAGGATGCTTTGTCTCCGTATAATTATGTGGTGAATAAGAGATGTGACAGTATCCCCCTAAGGTTAGAGAGAATATGAAGACGCTCACTGCCATTTATAACAAAAACAGCAAAGCTACAAATGTCAAATTAATATCAATGTGTCACACCTTAAAAATACCTTCAAAAATCTTTTCTACAGAGATTTTTATAAAAACAAAAAACAAAAAAAAACAAAACACAAAAGACCTTATAAAAGCCTTTTGTCATTCTAACCTGTCATGTTAACAGTTAAATTCTTGATTGACTTAAATTATATACAACAAAAAGAAATGTCAACAATAGAATTCAGAGGACATGCATTAAATGTTGGCAGTATATACTTTTATTATATCCCGTATCTCAAAGAAGGACATTTCAAATCTGTGTCTCTAAGAGTAGACACATGATATTTATATATATTTGAGCCGTTAAGGTTTAGCACATACTCAACTAAGCATAAAATGTGCTAACTAATCGTAGCAGATGATGTAGTTACAGCCTTATAGCTTTCAAATCAACTGAATATAATTGTGCTTAAAGGCCCAGACCTCCCTATGGAGAGATGTTTCCAGTAAAGCTGTTTCATTTGCTCTTGATCACACTCCCCCTGACTGCTCAACTCTATGACAGTATGCCAATATGATGCCGCTAATACTTTTTCATTACAGCATTGATTAAGCCACAGAGTCGCTGATAATCAAATGTCTGTGGTGTGGTGATGTGTAACCACCAAAATCATTTTAGTCTGTCTTCCTATATTCGTCCAAAATCATGATAACAAAATTGCAGTGTCTATGAAGTTGACAGAGCCTCTGTCAACATATTTCTAATAGAAATACTCAATTTAACCGGGCATAATTTACTAAATTACAGCAAAACCAGCTCACTCATGTGTTTCACACTGATTTTGGATTAATTCAAGCAAATGTATTTACTGTAAACAAGCCTTGTGGAATGAAATTCAATTGAGATGAGGTGCGGAGCATCCACTGGTGCCCCTGGAGGAGAGGAAAGGACCAGAGCTGATAATGGCCTCATTAGCAGTCTGTCAGTAGCCATTCCACACACAGACTCACCACACAGCTGATCCACTTTAACTCTTACAACTCTGGAACGGCCTCCGAGACCAAAGACCTGTAGCCTCCTCCGTATTTCACTTTACAGCCTTTGACCGCAGAGTACAAACATTTACAGACTTTGTCAATATGTGCCTCTTTCTTTGTTGTGTTTTCTATTTTAGAGATTTGAGGCATATATTCTACCACAAAGCCACATAGGTGCTGCACCACCAGCCTGAAGCAGCGGTAGAATTAACAAGCTCCAACAGGCACTCCATGAAAACAATACAGATCAATTTAATATAGATGCCAAGGAGTGGAGGGCATAATATTAGAACCATAACAGCACCGGCCCACACCACACAATCATAAACCAATTTAGGGCCATTCCAGGCAATTTCCTGGGGGCTTCCACTTGTGGGAAGACTTCAATAAATCACACAGACAACAAAGGGAATATCTATTTCAGTGAAAATAGAGGACACTATTGGGTTATGTCCAGAGGAAAGCACAGCGTCGCATTTAAAGACAAGTTTAAATAAGAGCATGGAGAGTTTAGAAACACACCACATGTCGCTGCTGTGCGAGTTTTATGGTATAATGTGTAGCTACAGGAAATGCTGTTAACTCATTACGGCTAATGGATTTTCCATGGAGCAGCACAGTGTGGCTAGTCTGGCTGTACATTGAGTCTTGTGCTTTTCTGCGATCTTTTGCGAGTCATCTGAACAGTAACACTGATCAGATGACTCTATATTAGCGACTATACACTGCCCTTCCTCCTTTATATGCACAGCAGCCCCCAGGCCAGCTCAGCACTATTCTCTCTCTTTGCATCTGTCACTCAGTACACATACACAAACACAATATTTATAGATCAGCAGGGTCGAAAGGAGAAATATGAAAGCATATCATTCCTACATAGGTGAAGTATACACCTGTCAACTGTCATATAATCAGAATCAACAACACAGTACTTATAGTGAATGTTTGACAAGGCTATAGCCTTTTGTTATACTGTTATGGTTATTTATAGAGCTACATTTAAATGCTCTTTTTTTGAATAAACACAAAAATAAGATCCTCTGGTATTTCTAAATCAACTGAATCTGATATTTTAGTTAAAGGAAAAAAAAAAATAACACATATCAGAATGACGGCAGAGCCAATTTATAAACCATGGACTGACCAAGTTTCACATCATAAAAGCCAGACCTGCTGTGGTGACGATAACAGATTAGGAACAATATAACTAACTCGGTGGGAAATGTTACATGTCCATGGCTGTTTTTTGCACTGTATTATTTGTGTTATAAAACTGAAACACAGTGCAATTTCGTCTTATCTTTGGTGATTTCAGTAGCAGTGATTTGGCTCTTCGTCTGAATTATACAGCCTTAAAGAAAATCTGTTTTTCAACAACAAAAAATAAGTTATTCAACAAACATCACCATTTAATGAGCTGGAATAAATGCATTCACCGGATAAAAAGGCAGGGGTAAGGAGTGATCAGTGCGAAGGTAGAACGCTATCATATACCTCAAGGAACAATTTTTCAATAGATCAATAGAAATCAGATTTAACAATGAATTGCACTGCATCTCTTTTGTGTGAGGCTGCCCTTGGGGACAGAGAGGAAAGGGATAGGAGGATAGAGAAAGAAGGAGCGAAAAGAAACGAAGAGGGGAGATTATCGCAGGCATGGCAGCCTGTGTGAGAGGCTTAGCCTGGCTAGGCAGGGAGGTGGAACCCTGTGAATTCTAATGAACTGGCAAGACTCCCCCAAAACCAGCTCCATCTCCATGGCATGAGGACGACAGGAGGGAAGGAGGAGGTGATTAGGGAGCCACATCCCCTGTACAGCAAACCAAACAGAGCAGGTCATTTTCCCTGTGATAATTATGGCTATAACCAGGCATGAGGGATTGGTAATGGACCTTCTTATTCTTCATGCCCTGCAAAGGCAACCACTGAGCTTGTCAAGGGGAGAAGCATGATGATGTGTTTTTTTCTGTTGGTAGGGTGACTCCGGTAAGAGTTGCAATGGCCGTTGAAAAGGGCAGCGGGAGAACCTGGCCTTTGAGGGAGAAGTTAACGAATGAACTTCATTATTGAGGAGCATACCAGGGAGACCCCCCGGAGTGTGTGATGTATTACCTAGCGTCAAACTTACACACTCCCCCAACATCACCAATATAGCCCGACATCAGCTCTGGGGGGAGAGAGGCGTGTAAACTAAAATAGTTAACCTTCTGGCTTGAGGCAACAAAGAGAGAAAGGAAGAAAGAAAGAATTAAACAGTGATGTGTTATATTTATGTCAATACACTTCTTTTCAATAAAAAAAAAAAAACAAAAAAAAAAACCTCCACATTTATTTTCTGTTCATTTATTCAGAATAATTTCACAATTTTTCTCTCTCCTGAAACACCAAAGTGAATAATGAGGTAGTGCCTTTTCCTCAGACTGCTCAGTGCAGAAACCCTCAGAAGAAAACTGTTTGAGCTTAAACTAACACACACTTAATGTTCTCTCTGTGACTTGAGGTAATGCAGTAGGTCCAGAGAGGCAGTCCAGATCAGCGCAATGTAGATTACTCTCATTTATTAAAAAGCAGCTCTATTCAAGCATGAAAGTAACTTTTCCTAAGTTCTATGAGCTTATAAAAACAAGTGACCCACAGAGGGACTTATGTTTTCCTCAAGATTGAGGGAGATCTTCAGGCTATTCACGACGTGCACCACTTAGCCTTCCCCCTTCTCCTCTTCCACGGGGCCTGAATGGAGTTTCTCTACGGTGGACGGGCAGCTCTTTTACTGAGCGCACTCTCAACACTTTTACTCTTGACTTATGAGGATGCCATGGGTGCAGGGGAGTGATTCATCACTGGGTGTGCTCCTCTTGCACCCTCACACATTAGTAATGTGGTCCGCTGAGGAGGAGTCCTGTCATCAGTCTGTACCTGGACCCTCTGAACAAGGTAGGTCAACAGGAGGCAGCAGCGGATGGCCCACTTTTAGTCTTTCACAGCACCTTTAAGTTTCCTCCAGCTCTGCCACAGCTGAGCCTGACGGACATACTAAGACCAGCCTGGTCAAGGGGAGACACTGCCTTGGTGCTGTAACTGGTGTACTCACTTTATCTGTTGACTCAGTGAAGCTTGTCCTCCCAAGGCCCAAGTACAGCCAGCAAACTGAAACTTGGCGAAAGGTGAAAGGGAGAGGGAAATAGCATCTTCATTCAAAATATTACAAAGTGTTAATGCAAGAAAAGGAAAACAAACAAGAAATGACTCATAGCGCAGATAAAAAGTTCCCAGACTTATCCATCTGAAACCGCCTGAGGGAATTTCATCACAAGACTCCGTAGACTTCAGTATCACAACCGCAACAAAATATGTGGCAAACACATGATTGTGTGTTCTGAAATACAGAGCCACTTTAAGTCAGCATAAGCCTTTGACCTTAACGTCGCAGGTAATGCACATTTAAATACCTACCTCAGTATTCATGTTTGTCATTTTACTTCTGAAGATTAGGTGTAAAAAGGCTATTTGAAACCAAAACACAGGATTAAGGGATAATGCTGCTCTGTGTCTTGTGAGTCGACCTTGATTCTGTAATCCAGCACAATACTGGAGAACAGCATATTTCTCTCTCTTGTACATTCAATACTCTCACTGTTGAACAGCTCACTCTGATGTAATGGCAAAAGCATAATGGCACCATGCTGAGAGAAAAGTAATCTGAATTAAGAGGAAGTTCATTGTAATATCTGTGTAATAGCAGTGGAAATAGCATTAAAAGATTTGTACAGAGCAAAACATCATTGATAGTTGATTTATGTTTGATTTTGTATAAAAGAAAAATTGGGCTCGCTGTGTTGTTCCGAATAAAAGCAAATGTGTTTGTGTGTGTGTGTGTGTGTGAGTGAGTGAATGGGGGGGGGCAGTAAGAAAAAAGAAAAAAAAAACAAACTTAAGTGAATTGATTTGAATTACACAGACCTGCACTTTAATGACCACGGTGAGAAATGAACTTGATCTTTAAAGCGAACCAACATGCAGTCAGCCACAGCGTTATTAAGGACTGTGCCACTTAATCAGAGAGGACGCCAATTTAGCAAGAAGCTAACTATGCAGGAGGGACCCTCTGTGGCAGCAAACATATTATAGAGCATTGTGTCACCTGATTCACGTGCAGGAACGTATACATGCTTTCCTCTCTTTTCCCCAATCTGCCTTATTTTCCTGACTCCATATCTCCTTTCCTGTTTTTTTTCTTCACTGTGCTGCAGACACAGTAGAATGAAAACCTGCCTTTGATGTCTGGGATCCCATAATGCTGAGCAGTAGAAATCCGCATGCCTGTTATCTGTAGAATCTTAATGATGACGGCTAACTTCACAATGGGTTAACCACAGCTCTCTGTTCTCACGCAGCACACCCACAGAAACACAAATTAATAGCAACGGGGAAAAAACAGCATTTCTCTAATAAAGCAGATTCAACAAAATGTGCACAATACGATCAGCACAAATGTCAATGTATAATATCACTGAAAGCTTTTGTATGCACTTCTGCTTTCTTCTTTGTAGATCGAACTTTTTTCTGCTTTAGTTTTTGAATAGAATGACATTATTTGTCCCAGCCGTTACTTCAGATTCAATCTTAATAAACATTTAAAGCTTTGCACAGAGACATGGTCTTGCTTATTGGGTTGATCTCTGTCTTCTTTTTTTTTTATATTTTGTTCTTGTGGCAATCATTAATGATTTTTTTCTTACAACATCTTTCAAAAGAATATTATAACCGGGTACATCTTACTCATTGCATGGTTTATTCAACAACATTCTGCTGAATAATTCAAGAATTAAATTATATATGTTAATTTTACTTGCCTTTATTCATGCATAATATTGCATCAGATTTTTCATATTCTAAAAAATCCATAATGGAATAATTTTGACAAAAGATTTTTTTTTGCCCCACTAAATTTTATTATAATTTGTTTTAAAGTGTACTTCAATAAGAAGTGAAGATCATAATATATAATACACAGAGTTAGAGTGATAAACTGCTGGGACAGTTTGTGTAAGGCTGCGACAGAGGAATCTGATGATGGCACAAGGACATTTAATTATGGCCCCCATCTTAAAGCTTCCCCATCAGCATCAGTCAGGATCATATCTGGAGGAGCTCCATGACCTCCGCCTCTGTCGCCCTCCATGAATCAAACCTTTCATTACATGCTGACACTCTTGTCCTGCGCTGAATGTGTACACCATGGGAAAGTGATGAGGCATCGGAAACCTGATGAGTGACGGATAACCTGCACTTGTGCAAAGGCTGGCCGACTGTGTACCGCAGCTAGCATGAGGCTGGCCATGCCCTCCTAGCCATGCCAACTGCTTCGCCTGGCAGACGCCACAATCTCAGCACAGCCCGCGCACCCTGGCCCCTTTCACCTGAGGCGGCAGACAGCCGGCAGAAGAAAAATCGCCTGCAGCAGATGGGGCCACTTACTTTGGCTGGCCCATCCAAGCATTGTGTCCTTGTCACATGTCACTTACTTTTGTTTTCTGGTCTGACAACACTTCAAGACAAGCTCTTTCAGTTTTGGGTGAGACACAAAAGCGAAAGGGTAAGGGAGGCAGACGAGGCCTCTCTTCACTCTGGCTCAAATTTTCTGAAAGAGCCAGAACCAAGAGAAGAACCAGATTAAGACCCAACAAAAGCATAGCACCCCCAGCCCCACAAAAAGCTGTCGTGCACCCTACGGCTCCCCTCAACACTCTCCTCCTTATAAAACACCTTGGACCCCCAGGAGGTGATAAAAAGAAGTGTCCATACTCAGAGAAACTTATGCAAAGAAAGTGTGTTCAAAGGCCATTTGCAATTTTACAAAATGGCAGACATTATGCTTTTACTGAAAAATGAGGACCTGCCATATTGTGTTGGAGAGGAAAAAGCATGGCAGGAGATAAAAATTGAGAAAAATCATGCTGGCCTGGTTTACGACAAATAGATAGCTCTATTGATTTCCCTTTTACAGTGACTGTCCATCCCTCACTGTTGTGATTACACTGACCTATTTCAGAAAAAAAAATAGCCGTCTATTATAGATTAAACCAAAATGTCCAAAAAGAAAATACTCTTTTTGTGGAACAAACAAACAGAGGAAGATGAAACATAACCTACAGTATAGAGGGAGAAAAAGATTGTGTCAATTTAGGTGTTCAGTGTTGCTCTGGGAGAAGAGGAAACAACGAGTTCTAGTACCATGCTGAGAATCAAATAACATTCTACAGAAAAAGAATTTGTGCTTAGTGGGGCCCTGCATTGTCAATTTCAATTGTGACAAAAAGGCAACAACATTAAAATGATTATTATTGCTCAACTGCAACTGAAACGTAATAATACCAATTTTACAAACCTAGAATTAATTCAGTAAGAACAATAGTGTCTAACATTCAGTATTAATCTGCACTACTGTATCGTGTGTTTTACTCTAACATACTACAGCACAGTGTTGTATGCTTTGTGCTGATGGTTCTTCTGTGTCTATGTGTATTGCTGTGTGTGCTCGTCCTGCTCCGCTATGTGTGTGCTGCGCGTCTCACTAGACTATCTCTCTCCGTGTAGCTCAGGGGACTCTGGCTGGCTGATCTTCATTATCAGCCCTAGCTTAACAATGTACTGGATGCACTTCCCACATGAGTGCAACTAACAAATCCCCACAGAGCTGAATCAAGGCAACAATGTGATGAAATACCTTCAAACAACCACTGAGCATGGAACACTGAGCTATGCAGAGACAACTCACACTGCCCCGGGCGATTCCACAGGAGTGCGCCTGTTGCCAAGCAAAATTAGACAGCAACTGGGACATATTATTCTCCTAAATTGGCAATGTACAGCACTATTAAGGACCATAAATCTCATGTTTGATTAAGTGAAAATACTGCAACTCACAGAGCCACCGCATTGGTGTGTTATAATACAGAAATTTAAGCAGGATCTGCCATGTCTTTAAGAAATAAAACACATGCTTTAAAAGAGAAAAACCTGTCACTGTGCCACATGAACACAAAAAGCTTTATTGGGATTAATAACGCTGTTAGTATATTTTTCTAAACATGCACCAGACTTCTTTATATCACAAAGAAAGACATTTCAAATGTTCAAAGACTTAAAAATCTACAAACTCCTGCTTTATGACTTGAGAGAATCTCTTCGTAAGTGTGTGCGAGTCTGTGAGCAACTTTGCATTCTGTTTTTCTAAGACAGTGCACAAGAATCTAAATCATCTGGTTCCTTTGAAATACACTGGCTGTACTATTAGTATGAGTGTGAATCACTGATGAGAGAAACTCAATGCAAGCTGCGAGCAAATAAATGAAGATGCAAGAGCGAGGCTATGTTTCTCAATCAGTGTAAGGCGTCTGTCACCACAATGGAGATAAATATAGGTTGAAAAAAAACTGAGACTGTAGAACGTGTCTGCAAGAGTGAAGAGAGGAAGCCTCGTGTGCTGCCTTCTCTTTTCCCAGAGTCACATTAGTACTACTGCCTCCCTCTGGCCAGTCTATTCCCAGTTTAAACCCAGGCACATATTACACACGCTTCACTTCCATGCAGTAAACTGTCAGGATAATGCTTTATTATTTTTTCTATTTTTGTTGTTGAAATTGTCAGAATTGTCATTTTTAACATATTTTTTTTATTGTTGTGCAATTATATTACTATAATACTAACACCGAGGTACGTGGAAAGTGTAGAAAAAACATAATTTAATGTGGATTTTCAGGCCTTTTGCCCTCTTGTGTATCATAGTCTAAACAGCCAGCAGACAACCGCTATATTGTTCATCTACAGCTGTTGAAGAGAGAGAGGATTAGCTCTTGGTAATCAGAAGATCTGCTCTGTTCGAAGAAGAGCATCCTGGCTACATGACCTATGTGTATGTGTTAGCTAACGCTTTGCTATTTGAGCTGTGAGACAGAGCCCCAGACTGCTGATTGTAGATTAGAGGTGAGACGTCTAATCTCAGTGTAATCAGCTGCTGCATCTGATCCTACGCTCCACACCATCTCTTGCAACAGGTCCAAACAGAAACTCACCTCTCAGCAACAAAGCACCGCTGAGGTAAAAAAAGGTGATGGCTTATATCTGGTGTCCACCGTCCAAGAAATTCAAATAAAGAAATGATCAAAATTTTAATTGTTGTTCTTTTTTATTGCATAGGACATTTTAATTATAAGTCAACTTGTACTTTAAATCCACACAAAATATGAAAACTGTCAGTAAAAAGTACAAGAAAAACCACAGCTGACTTTGTGAGAGTTATTGCTTTGAAGCAGTAAAAAGGGGTCGCCCCTGACAGGATGAGAAAAGAGGGGGAGATAGAAAAAAGGTGCTGCCCCGGACACTATATCTACAACTTTATAACTGCATGAAAATGGGAGAAAACACCATAGTCACTGGAACAATGATATACAGTGCAAATCTGTTTTCATCGAGAATACTTCACCTTATGATGGCTCAATGATTACTGCAGTTAGGTGGATGGAGGAGGAGAGGAGAGGAGAGGAGAGGAGAGGAGAGGAGAGGAGAGGA
>JAPTYQ010116608.1:0-19741 GCA_029814465.1 Ostorhinchus cyanosoma
GGACGGACGGACAGACAGATAGATAGATAGATAGATAGATAGATAGATAGATAGATAGATAGATAGATAGATAGATAAAACCTGGGTAATTAAAGCATAAGATGCATAGTAAAGTGTAATGTTCAGTATGATGAAGGTGCTAAATGACATTTAAGTGTACTTTTATGTAGTTATTTAGATTTAATCCAAAGTAGATCTAAATATTTGTTGATGCATTTAAGCCTACTGTAAATTAGACTACCCTCTCCATAATTCTATTAGTGTAGTTGGAGATAATGGCCACAAGATGGAGCTACTCACTTTGGTAACTTTTCGGCTCAAAACGCACACATACACGGCTTTTCTGACTGGACAAAAAAACATATATTAGTGATTTACAGGAACAAAGGGGTGACATGCTGCATGTGTCTAAACACTCAGGTTTAACCCCTGAGTCGTTCTGTCGGTTGTGTTTCCAGGCGTTTGTTGGCGCTGATCAACTGACCTGTAGAGTCCGATCATGTGACAGAATGGAGGCGTCGCTGAAAACATCCACCCCTTCACCACTCACACACACATACACACACATACACACCACCAGGAACCCATTTCACAATTAACGGATAAGGCGACAAACACTTGTCAACAACTCAGCTCGGAACGTTTATTTCCTCACATCGCAATGAAATGAGGGGAGCATGGGGGCCAAAGAGTCGAGGATAGGATTCCTGTCGTATGACGAGGCCGTTAAGAGAGGTAAGCCGAAAAGCAACGGGATAAATCCAGCTTCTGTGCGCTAGCTTAGCCCTGTGTCTGCTCTCAGGCTAGCCCGGTGCATAGGACCAGGACATGCTGACCAGCACTGAAAATCTACCTATTTAATTGGCCTTATTTACCACATAAGGTAGACTGCTATCAAAAACCAAAACACGCACTGTCTAGGATCTGTAGGCTTTAATGTGGAATTCGGCGTAACGTTTATTCCAAAGGCTACCTGGATTTTTAACATATATTGAGTTTTAACAATAACTACCTCTGTGTTTTCCCGCAGTCCAATAAAGAATGAAGGATTTCAGAACACTTGAATCCAGCATACATTTCAGTTTACTGTAGCTTTGTCATTAGTATGTGTCTTGTATCCAATTACTGGCCTCAGTATTTGCCAGTAAAATCCGCTGTAAGGTGTGGGTTCTTTTGCTGATAAGGAAGGTCACATAAGTAGACATTTGTTGGATTGTGTTTGGCGTGAGTGACGTTTTCTGTATTGCTATCAAAGCGTTGCTAGTGTTGCTAACAGTGGCTAAAAATAAGGCTGTGCTAGCATGTCAGTATTTATCCCAAATGTTTGCTAACTTTTTGTGGCAGACACTGTGGGCTCTCTATCACCTTAGCTTGCTAACATTCAGTAATGTCTGTGTTGCTATTAGCTAACAGCTCTGGTAGCTAGACCGCTAAGCTAGCTGTCTTGCTACATCTGAGCTCCCAGAGGGAAATGCCTTCAGACCGCTGGGCTGAGGCTTCGTCTGGCGAGAGAAAGCCAAGCCATGTGATAAAGGCTAAGGGTAATTATCGGTGTGTGTTTTCGTGGACTGTCAGGTTGCGTACACAGAGGAGCTAGCTATGTGTCAACAACGGTGAAGGAAGTATTCAGGTCCTTTACTGGAATAAATGTAGCAATAACTAACTGTAAATTCTATCACACTGTTAATGTCGCAGTCGGATACTTCCTTTATTAAAAGTAGTGGTCAGTATAAGTGCATGATTGTCCATTTCTGGATAATGTTTTGTATTGGATTATGAGTATTGTTTAACAATTGGTAAATATGTATGTACTAATACGTGCAGTAATATAGATCGACCCATGGTTGATTTTTAAAGGACAACATAATCATAGATGGGAGCATCAAAAACGCTGATGGCAAATATTTACTGATATCTGCCTGATTTTTGGGGAAATCTTCAGAAATTAATTATTGTCTTTAATCAGAAATGGGATAATTACAGTGCTAAATATTTAACTAGAAGTCATGGATACCTCAATAAACAAATATATTTTTCACTTGACATCAAAATCAAACCAGTTAATCAATACATCTAAAACTGATCACTAAACTAACTGTAAACAGTTCATCCTGGGTTCAGTTGAAAATGATTTAACTCTTCTTTAATTCCAGTAAAGGAGTCTAATATTAACCATTGACTACTTAACTTAAAGACAAATTCTACATCAATCTATTAAATGTTTTATATCAGTCTTTCTCTAGTAAATCTATGTATGTATGTCGGTAGGTGGCTTATTATGGTCAGCCCAACAGCAACAACATACTACTACAAATACTACTACCACCAATAATAATAAGACTTACCTATATGAATGTACAACACCCTCATCCCTAGAGGTAATGTAAAACAAAATCAAAAGATAAAACAATTGATGTAATCCACCAGGCACTGCTGAGTAGCTTAGTTATGATAATACTTAATCAAAAATAGAAATAGTAAAAAAAAAAAGTATGAGTACCTTAGATTTGTACAGTAGTAAATGTACAATGATCACCGATCTGACTCTACTGTGATGTGTTTGTATGTATTTGCCTTTACATGGAGTTGGGTGCATTTATTACTGTTACGCTGTCACATGAGGTCATATGTAGGTATGAGACAGCAGACAAATCTTAGCAGTTTAATTGTTTACTAGGCTTATGTGGTCTGAATGTGAGATGAAGGAAGCATTCGTGAGGAAACATAAGATCTTAGCCTTGATGGCCCTTTAGATACACCCATGGTTGGCAACAGCTGAACTGTGTCAGTTTGGATTCTTTGTCAGTCTGTTCCACAGTGAGTCAAGGGCTGGTTCTATAACTTAAGTGCAGGCTTAATTTAGCTCTTAGATTAATCTTATGCAAGTGTTAAAGAAATAACACAAGTTAAATTTGAGTGAAAGAAACTTACCAAACTGAATTTCAGATGGACAAAGCTTTGTCACTATAACAACAGTTAGTTATTGTGTTAAGTAGTGTTGTGAACATGGCTCATAACTTGTGATTTGTTATAGGCCATGAGTAGAAAATGTTTTAGAGACTGTATTAACCTGCTGGAAATATAGAGTGATGAGAAGACTTCAATTTTGATTTCCCCCAGATTAGTTTGAAGTTGGGCCAAACTATGGTTTAATATGCGTTTTTCTGTATTTAGAAAAGTGTTATAGGTCACAGTCTCAGGTTTTTTCTGTCAATGTGATTTCAAGATAAAACACGCTCAAATGTAGTTTCCTTCATGAACTCCCTATGTAAATGTGCTCTATCAGCAAACAACAAAAAGCAACATTTTTAAGGAAGTCTGTGTACATCCTTTCTTACAAGATAAGAATAATTTAAAATAAAATAAAGTGCCACTGTTGAGCAATGACTGGATATAAAACACATTCACTGTGTGTGTGTGTGTGTGTGTGTGTGTGTGTGTGTGTGTACACACACAAACCCCCCCCCCCAAAAAAAACAGGTGAGTCAGACGTGCAGTGGGTTCCAAATGTTTTAATCTACCCAGAAGTCAAAATTAAACGTAACATATTTGCAACATATTAATAGACACTTCCTTTGAAGTTTGATGTAAGTCAACATCAGAATCCTAAATGGAAGAGAACTGTCATTATGTTTTCTAACTACAGTACAAGTTATTTTTAGTCACTTTATTGTTATTATTTTGGTGCAGCGTGCCTAGGACAAGTTGCAGTTTGATGGCTGGAATCGCATGTTTCCAGTATCCACCCCCCGGTGTGGTAATGTGGGCATTCCTCGAGCTGATTACCATTCCCACTCTGGTGATCACATGTAACCAAACACATACACACACAGAGGCAGTGGAATTATCCAGCCATCTAGCCTTATCTGACCGGTCACATGGCAGCATTCCTAATTCCCACAGCAGGCTGGTCTACAGCAATTATGGGGTCGGTTTCATGGAAGCTCAAGAGAAGAATAGCGGCCCGGAAGCATCCTTTTGGGAAGGTTTTGATCTGTTTTCTTTGGTGAGCTCTGGATGATTTAGACTTTCTTTGAGCTGAATTGTGCTGCGCTGATTGCATGCTCTCTGTTTACATCATCTGACTGCAACAAACTATGACTGCTAACAGATGGTTTGTCTTACATTAGTATTTCTCTTTATTAGAATGATATTCTAGTTGATTTTAGATTGAAAATAGCAATCCAAGTTTGCATAATTGCATCCTGTACATTGGGCATATTGTTATTGAACAAATGCCATAAACGCTGAGTTAGATTCAGTATAATGCATACAATAATAAGATTATCTAAATGGATAAAATGTCATTTCTAAATGTCCATCCCATGACAAATGTTACCATATCCTCTTTCATACTTATTGACTGATTTTAGGTACGGAATGCATCGTGAAGAAATATGGTACTTGGAACTGAAAAAAAGATTTAAGCGACTTAACGGGACTTAAATGATGATGATGAAAATTACTTTAAAGCTACAATAAAAAAAAAAATGACAAAAGATGTAAGACACAGCCAGCCTAAAACACAACTGTAGTCTCTTATTTTGTGATTTAGTGCTTATATACTTAATTTTATTTATGATAGAGCCAATTATATTAATGCATTAGTTAATTAAAGGAAAAAATAAATCATTGTGCCCTGAGTTCTTATTCAACATGATAAACAATGTAAATGGTTATTTGTGTTTTTAACATCTTCTTTATGGTTGGAATATGACTAATGTTGGCCATGCCACAAAACACTTCAGAACTCTAGAGGTATAACACAAAGATATTAAGACAAAAGGTGAAAGATTTCAGAAGTTGCTCAATTCACTGATTAATTGTTATTTTGTGAAAACTGTCCCATATCAATCAGATGACCTCTGTGATGACATTTAACATTTTGTCCATAAACTAGCAAATTACAGTGTCACCTGATAAGGTCTAAATCGACATGTTTTATGAGAGAAAGTTCGAGTTCAGTTCGAGGATTTTCTAAGTGAAGATGAACATGCATTCATTGTTATAACTTATTTCAGTGGTTCCCAACCTTTTTTTGGCTCTTGACCCCATTTTAACATCACACATTTCTGGCAACCCCAGACATTCAAAACAGAGACTTTTTTTGTTAAAATTAATTTGTTTTTGATCATGTAATAACTATGTTGCAAATAAATGTTAATTTTAGACGACATTTAGACTATATAATGTATAGGATATGTACAGTCAGTCCAGCTTGTATTTACAATGCTGACAATTAATACTGAATAAACAATAACTCAAACTATGAATTATGAAAGAGCTGCAGCATCTGAAACTGGCTACAGTGAACATTTGACAGATAAACAGTACCATTGTGCTTCAGTTTTAGCTTCAGAGTTTGCCATGTCTTTTATGGATTGTGATTGTCAACTCACCATATTTTTTTTTTTATTAGTAAGTTTTTATTTTTAAATTTTTTTTTAGCAATTACTAGAAATTTAAGGTGACCCCATTTGAATTCCAGGTGACCTCAAGGTTGAAAAACACCGTCATATTTTATACCTCAACCAAAGACTGGAATCTTTTGCCTTCAGACAAAATACCATTTAATAGAACATCTCAACATTTGCATGAGCAAAATTAAACAAAATAATATTTTAATTTATTGGCGGTAGATTAATGTATTACATATGAACAGTAGGTACTAAACACTATGCATGTATGTGTAGGGTGGTGGTAGTTAGTGGTTGAAAGTAGTGATGTTTAAGACCCGAACCTTTAACTATGTGTCCATTACTTCATGTTCACTCTTCTCCAAGATCATTTGTGTTTCTTGTAAATTTCCCACCTGTGGCCATGCTCTGTGGGAGAAAATATCATCCAAATGACAAAAATATTACTGTGAAGAGGATGACTTGCAACACAATGAAATTAAAGATATATAGGATAGTATGAATTAAATGTCCTATTGTCATATTGTACAGCCTAGGGAAAAAAGCCCTGCTTCAGATTTCCAGAGGTAAAAGTCCTGTTCATGTATTATGTAATCAGAGGTGAACATTGACTTCCTTCCTGGCTAATTATTAGTACAAAAAGTTAAAAGGAACAATATTGTACACATAGTTAAAGTCATTTCCCAGTCTTTATCAGGTAGTATACAAATGCACAACTATCAAAGTTTGTGTATTATTTTGAAGTTTTGAAGCTGTATAAATAAAATGTTACTGATCCTAATATCTGCAACTATTTTAGTCACTTGAGTGGAGCTAATGAGGTTCATTGTATGTGTGTATAAGACGTGTATGACCTTGCTTTATCTTAAGTTTATCATATGTGGGTTTATGGTTTATAAGGATTTTCAACAGGCCATTTTAACAAAATGGATAATACACAATAGTAAAACTTAGAATATCTGGAGCAATACATCACAATGCTGTGTGCAGATAAGTTATTACATAATTGAGTAATTTTATCTTTTCATATGTATTGTAAGTAAATAAGAATAGATTTAGAATGAGTTGATCACACTCCATGATGGTTTGACTGCATTGAAAATATGCGGTAGGACTGAAAATGTTTGTACATCCATGACCCACATATTGCGCCATATTCCTGTGAAATTATCTACTGTAATCATACGTGAGTAATTCTAAGGTATTATAAAAGGAAATTTACAATAAGAAAATATCATATTTTCACGAGCATTTGATTGGAAATATAATGACTTGAGCATGTTCATTCAGTTAACTCATCTGTGTCCTCATCACAGGTGGGAACTCACCTCTCTGGTTCTTATGAAGTCTTGGGGCCGTATTTACTAAGATCGCAAATAATGGGTGCAAATTTGCTTGCTTGTGCTAAAAAATGCACATGCTATTGATTTGTGTGTCATAGGTGATCAACTAAGATTGTCTAGGTGCAAATGACAACAGGTACAAAGTCTTGGAGACTGCCGCCCTATTTAAAAAAGGATTTTGCGTGCACTACTGATTGTCGTCATGGAGACAGTACGCTGGTAAAACTGTTCTGGGATACTCCAGCACTAATGGCAACCGTGCACTGGAATGATCCAGACACAAGGAAGTGCAATGTTGTGAGGAGTTTAGTCATAGAAGGTACTGCATGACTCCTCCTTGTGACTGGCCCCAAACCATCCCCTAGTTCATCTAGAAGTTCTAAAATGGAATTGCTGCTCTCCAGCTATAGCAATACGTCTCAATTATTTTTCTGCCTTCGTTCCAAAAATGTTGATGCAAGCAGAAAAGGTTAATTCTCTATGTTTGGTTGTGCCTATGCCACCTCCTTGCCACAACTGGAGCCAGGTTTGCTTTGAAGCTGTGCCAGTTAAAACCTGCCTTTCAGACATGCTAAATATAGACACAAAATCAGCCACCGCATTCAGTTTAAGGTCTTGTAAGTCACATTCCACGCAGTAAATAAATATTTGCATCTACTCCTCCTAGTAATTTTGCGTGTTCTGCATATTCATCAAGGTAAACACGCTAAATGGGTTGCACGAGCTGTTTTGCCCATTTCAGAGACACAACCCTCAGTGCATCCTGTTAGTAGATAAGCTTCAATGTGGTTTTGTGTACGCAGTCAAGTTTGAGCATGTTTTTACACGCGCAAACCTTTAGTAAATCAAGCCTATGGTGTTGAGTGGATGTACTGTGTGGAAATTCATTTGTTCAGTGGGAGGCAGCTAATGTCTGCAGAGAGAAACCCTGGTTAATCTGTGCAGATTGTGATAATGTGAATATGGGATAACTCTGACATTGGTCTGAGTCACCTGTAGAAGTTGTACTGCAGGGTGTAATACATGTGTAGTATAGGGTTAAAACTAGCACTAACTTTTGAAAAGTTTCTTTAACTGAAACTTGAGCGTTCAAAAACTCTTGTTTCACCGCCCAGCCCTTTAAGTAGAAATACAGCTATTTGTTATGCATCATTATTTGCTGTCATGTAGACTTTCTGTCTCAATAGCTGATAGGCCATGAGTTGTTGTGAAGGTGCTGTGTCTGGTGTCATTGTCTTCATCACTGTCATCGTTGTCTTTGTTTGCAATTTTTTCTGATGAAACTACTGGTTGGATTCACTTCAAATTTTTTTATGTAGGTTCCTTGGGATAATGTCTACAAAGTTTGTTCACAGTTTTGAGCAATTTAGATCTATTTTTTAATGAGTTTTTGAAATATTAAAAATGTACCTTTACTTATAATGCTTATATTGTTATGGCTTATAACATGTAAATTGTTAGAGATATCAATACAGTCACTAATAACCCGTTAAACATATCTTATCACTGATAAAGCAGCTGCTAAACACACAGTCTGTCACTCTCTTACCTTCACTTTTGTCTTCCAATATGGTGGCATATCTGTTTGCTTCTGGTATTGATGATGTCAGTGGTAGCAGTCTATTGAGCACTGATAGGAAGTCTTATATGGGCTTTCATGTCATTTTTTGAGTTCTCCTCCAGTGAAAGAACCACCCACTTCTATTGGGAGATTGATCTCCTGTATCAACACCACAGGACTCTAACACAACAGCACAACCTGACAACCTCGCAAATTCAACTTATTGATTCTTGATAGAACATGCAGGTGAGATACAGGGCCATTGGTTGTATTTTTTTTTTTAAGAGAGTCCCTGAAGCCTTGACAGAATGACTCTGACACTCAGCCCTGTAGCCACCTGAGGACAATGTAGCCTTGAATTTCTGCTCCACGTCAGCAGACCTTATCATTGGAGGTGACGGACCGTGCTGTTTTGCATTCTCACCTTGTGTTCCCTGCTTTGTGAATGTTCATGTCCACTCTCGCTACGATGGTTGTCACATGGAAATAAGTGCATGCACTATAAATACAGCTCTCTCAACAACCAGCTGTATTCTTATACAGGCCGTTTGAAATAACTGTTTTCTAAACTTTCCTGCACCTGTAATATTAATTTTTGAGTGTATTTTTGCAGCAACTGTTGCATTGTGGATTGTTGGTAGCATTAATGTCTCTAGTTTAGCAAGGATGTCTCTTCATAGTGATTCTTCAGTCTGAATGCATTTGAAGTGTATAGTGAATACACCTTAAGCCACAGGAGTTTGTGTAATGTGTTGTTCTGCTGCTGATGAAATACAGTTGTGATTCTAGTTTCAATAAAGAATCGCGGCTCTACACTGAGCTATTGTGATCACAGTCATCAGAACACTAATTTCACACAGATGCTTTGCATTGGTGTAACAGGCATTAGAGATCTGGATACGTGTAATTTTGATAGATTTTGAGACTAGAGCGGGCCTCTGTCTATAACAGGACAAGTGAAACTCAAGCTGTTTAACCCCAGCTACACAATCAGCTTCAGTGTCACCGAAGCATTACTCAAATGCATTTTTCTTTTATGATTTTGGGAACATAAATGATTTATTATAGAACTGTACTACAAACCCTGAAGGCACCACTTTAATAATTGTGATTTATTTATACTAAAGAAACAGTGTGAGGTACAAATAATTAAAAACCTGTTGTATCCAAATAAATGTACCTTCATATCAATATCTATAAATTAAAAACACATTTCATAAAGTTTGTTCATATAGATTGTTTTCACAGTCAGTGTTTGAGAGATTTCCTTTTTCATTCCTCATAGTTTAGTTTTATGGCTCCCACACTTTTCAGATTTCAACCTCAAAAGACTAATTCACGTCTACTCTGGATCTGAGCTTAAAAATACATCATGGGTTGCCATAGATCTACTTTTCACTGACCCTCCTGCACTTGTACTTTGAACAAACTGTTCCTAAAGCCTCTTTTAGGGAATTTTTTTAAACATCTCTCATTATGTTTTAATCTTGTTACCTTTATTATATTGTTTTTATTTTGTTCCAATTTTTCATTGCCTTTCATTTTTGTCTGTTTACATCATTTGCATTTTGTTGCCTGTTTCGCAGTTTTCTTATTGTATCTTTTAGATAATTTTCCTACTGTTTGATGTTTTTTTTTTCCCCAAATTTTCATCTTATTGCATCCTTCATATTGTTTGTCTTGTTACATCTTCTCTATCTGATGCCTCCCACTCTGCATTTCGACATTTATAAACTCTTTCAGAGGCTCTTTCATTTAATTAGGAAAATAAATTCACATAATATTGTTACACATTTTCCTCAGCCATTCTCAACCAAATAAAAATAACGCAACACTAAGTTTTAGAAATGGTGTAGCCTATTTGATAATTGACTGTTTGGAGGGAGAAAATATATCATTAAACACAGCTTGATGAAACAACCAGTTATTTATATGAAATGTACCCTGTGCTGATTTTATTTATGAAGCCTAAGAGGCAAATAGAAATTATCTTTGTATTCCACTGTTCAATTCCAATGAATGGGTCTTTTTCTTCATCAGGCGCACTGTATGTGTACGATGATGTGATGGTGGTATGGGATAAAAGGAACACAAAAAAACACCTCATCAGTTGTGATTCTTTTTATGGGTAAAAAAATCACCTTTGGGTTGTGATGTGGTGATAGTGAAGGCTATAGATTCACAACATTTTGATACAACTGCTCAGTGACCCCCTCCCCCCATATTTATGGATAAGAGGTTAATCATCCACGTTCATCAGGATTTTCCTTTCATTTGTCACTCGTAGTAATGAGCTTTAAAAAATGACTGCAGTGTTGACTTTTCCATGAGGACTGAGGCTTTATCAGTTTAGCATCTGATCCACAGTTGGACGAGCTATTCTGCACTTAATCTGAGAGTTACCCAATCCTTTTGGTCCCAGACTTCTGCCACTGCAGTGAATCAATAACAGTCTAAGACTTTGGAATAAGAGCAACAAGGGTGGATATTGTCTGCTTCGCTTTACCCTCTGTTCAACAAGGTGAAGTGAGTCACTCATTTACACACGTACCAGTGCACATGGAGGATACTGTACTCAGGCCAGTTGTGGTAATACAGACAAGTCCTTAGTTCTAAAAGCAGCAATCCAGTGTTTTGTTGGATGGGTTTCACGTGTCTTGTCACAGTAGTGTTACAGATGTTGTGCATAGCTGTGGGCCCCCTTTAACCTTATTGTAGTTGCTGTGGTGACTTCTATGTGTGCTACTGTCACAGCTGCTAGGAGCTATCTGTAATGAAAGAGACCACCGATGAGTCAAGACAGAACTCACACTGGACTAGAGTTTTAGTTTTTAAAAATGTCCTTTATTTATTTATTTTTTCCAAATCTTTCAGTTTGGTTTTTGATTTCAGTTTAGTTCAAGTTAAATACATGAATGGTTTGCTATTTATTTGGAGGAATTGACTGTAAATTCAGATTAGGCTTTCACCCCTCGGCCAACTTTTAGCCAAAGGGGTTTTCTAATCGTTTTGTTGTCTGTCTGTGTCCATTCAATGACGTAATTGCATTTTCTGAAGAATGCATTGAGATATGTGCACCAAATTTATACTGCGGTTGCATCTGGGCATGGAGCAGAAGCCTATTAAAAATAGGTGACCATGACCTACTTTTTCAAGGTCAAATGGCCTTGTGCATTTATGTCTGACTGCTCTCAAATATAAGAAGGTGTGTAATAGGTTTTACACATAGACAATCTAGGCTAAATTATAGGGCAATAACTTTCAACAGAATCTTATTTGACCGAGGTGTTAAAAGTGAACAGCATGTTATAATCTTTGGATTTAGTGTCTTGAGGTTTTAGGGTATTACGAGGCTTCATTTATTGAATTTTTTTTTTCCCACTTAACTAAAATCTTTTTTCTAAGTCAGATTTTGTTATCTGAAGTTGATTGTTTTTGTTTGTTTGGTCTTTTAGTTTTCTTCAACTGCAACAACTCTCCATTGAATTTGTCAGTACTTAAGTTATTACTTTCAGTTTTTATTACATTATCAACAATCTATGATCGTCCTGTATGATAAGGACATACTAGAAGTGTAAGTGCATATTTTAGGTGGAATGTCGAAGTTCCTACTTGACCCAGGTAATGGAGGTAGTAGCATTACAGGATTTTTTTGACTCTATTTCGGAGCAGATCTAGAAGAAAGTGTTGTTTGACGCTTGTCTCATTAAACTGCAGGATCATGCTGAGTGTTTTTATGTCATACCCGTAGGTGAAAAGAGTTTTTTTAAGAATAGCACTTCCTGTAAGTCTGTGCCTGGCACTTCCGTCAATGGCTTGCCATGACTAAAAGGTCACTGGGGGTCACATGACTTGAGTATTTGTATGCTGCAGTGCTCCAGACGCGTCGGTGCTCCCTCCCTGCTGCTGTGTGTACAGTCTTGCTGATAGCAGCAGGGCCCTACTTACTTCAGAGGACAGCAAACACTGAATCACAGCTGGAGGTTTTGCCAGCTGCTGCTTTGTTGCCACGTTAATTTAGCAAGGTGGTCTGATGCTAAAAAAACTGCTGTGTGTGTGTGTGAGAATACAGATGTGTGTACAGTTATGGAAGCAGAGAAAAGCTGAGCATGCAATGGTTGTTTTAGTCCCAGAGCATGTCTGAAGACTGAGCATATGTCAAGGCAGTGGCAGATATCAGACCCATTGTTTGCTATGGATTTGGTAGCCATTGCATTTAATGCAGCCCAGTGTCCAAGAATACACCCATTGCATCACTGCTTCACAATACACTGAGTGTTCTCCATTATGTGCACGGCTTTGTTTGCTCTCCACAGTTGTACATCTAATAGAAACAATTTAGCTATTATCAGGCAGCTCTGTTTGGTCTTCATGCTGGCACACTAGTACAGGACACATAGTAAACATTTTCTTTATTTACTGTTTGCTTGCTGAGAAGCTGTGCAGAGATGCGTTGCTGTCACAGCCCTGTACACTGTAAATGAGTGAGATGACTGAAGCAGAGGTTTGACAAAGGCATCAGAGATCATCCAACTCTTGGAGAAATCCATATAGACTGATTGAGTGTACTAATAGGACATTATTAAAACGGTATTGTCAGGAATCGGCTTTGATAGTGGCTAATGGCGTGTTTTTCAGGCTTCTCATTTGGAATCACTGAAAGTGACGAAAGATAATAGTCCAAAAAAAAGCAAAATTGATATTCCGAATTGACTTTATATCAGTCATTGATTATTCCTGTGATCATACAGGCTTTTTTTGAAATTTGTGGATATCACTTAAGAATACACTAAATGACATATAGCAAGAATAATTTTCACTTTAGGATGAAACTCAGGCTGACATTCTTGAATTTAATTAATGTATCACTTGTTGACTTGCGATGCATCACTTATTGTACATGGGTTGAAGTAAATGAACAGATCCCATCTATTTCATTGTTTGGACACTTTGCTGAAACTCGACATGACCAACTGAAGCAGCTCCAGACCATAACACTGCCCCCACAGGCTTATACTAGGCTTCATGTACCTCTCTTCTCACCCTGATATGACCATCACTCTTCCATTGAAACAGTCCATTCTTTATACTCCCCATCAAACTGATGGCTCTTGTTGTACTCTTGCTCTATAGTATTAAGTTTAACCTCCTAGGACCCACTGTCCACGTTTGTGGACAAGAGTTTAACAAATATTTTTTTATAAATACAAAAAAACCCCTAAACAACAAAACTGTCCACCACAAAGGACATTCCATAAAAAAACAATGCATCTGAAAAAACTGTTGCATCATGATGTTTCCAAAATAGGCAATTATTTAATTAAAAAAGCCAAAATGTGTACTTTCCTTACATGTCCTAGGAGGATATACCAGGAATTCTGTCTGTCCTCGATTTTTGTCCAACTGATTTCTTGAAGACTGTTCACCTGATTCTTTTCAAATTTGACACACCTTTTCTTGACCACTAGGAGAGGTGCAGCACACAGTTTGATGACTGAATTAAATTTTTTGGATTGTTTATGAATTTTTGACAATTTAAACCAAGAAAATGTGTTCAACTGAATTCTCTAGGACTGTTCACTCTGTTCAGCAGACCAAGTGCAATCAGGTTTAAAGTTAAGACTTGGGCAGAATAATGTTTTTCTTGGTATGACTGAACTACCCAAAAAGGCCAGTAATTTAATTTAACCTAGTTTACAGTTATCTTTAATGTAAGATTTAATGTTAGTCCCTGACTAGGCAGGGTATCAGGGAGCAGGAGGGGTAAGTGTTGTGCGGGGGGGGTGGAGGTATTAATAAACACTGCCTACGTTTTCACTTGTTGAAATGAGAAGGTACTCACTGCATCACTTAGGAAAACTGGTAAATGAATCGAATTAAGGATGCAGTAATTATCTAAGGGAAGTATTTAACCATTTTTTTTGGCCAGTCAGTGTTGCTGTTGTTGTGTTTTTAGTGCAACATGTTGCCTTTGCTCAGAGTGCTCTTCATCACAAGCACGGCTCAGTGGTCTGGTCATCTTATTAGTAAAATGTTATTATATATACACAGAGCCTGAAGCGAAGAGCATGTCAGTGACAGCTCACTATCTTTTCTTATTTCATTACATTTTTTGCTTGTTTTGTTGGCTCCATTTTCATTTAACTTACATATTCAGAACTATAAGGCATGCCCTTTGTAGCAGTGAAAAATAATAAATTTTCTTAACATGTCACCTAATTTCTGCAGTGTTATTCATAGTCTGTGTTCCTTTTATTGTATATTTTGATAGATGAGTGTTTTGTAGACATCTGGTATAGCTTTGGATTAGCTGTTGGGGAAATTTTGGTTTGTGTAGTACACACACACACACACTGCACGTGAATAAGGTTGATACTGAACAGTTTACTGACTGACAGTTTGCAAGAAATAAAAAAAAAAAAATGCTGGGTGCATGCAAACAGTGTCAGTGAGTCAGTCATCTGACGGCTGAGTTGATAGGAAGGAATTTCCACTTGAATCGGCCTGCTTCTGCTCTAGGGAATGTCTCTAAAGTCAAGCCTTTGCTTTTCAGCTCTTTTTTGGTTATTCAGCACCAGTTATCCCAAATATCTTCACAAATATGGCATCCAGCACAGAGCTGTTCTGAGTAGTTGGTTAGGTGGCACATATATCTCCATTTGCACTCTTGGATTTTCTTTTTAATGTGGCCTTCACTGCTCTTTTCAGTCTTTGAACTTACAAACTAACAGATATTCCAGATTTCATCACTGTATCTGCTTTGTTTTCCTGTGTTTGAGCATTTGTTACTCTGGTCATGTTATGCACCCTTCTTTTGCTATGGTTGAATGGAATCTGGGGGAAGAAATAACACCCAGTTTATGGCTTTTGGCATCACAATTTGTTCAATTAGTTTTGTAGATTCAGAAATTAGAAGTTACAGTCTGTCATATAGGACTGCAACGAACAGTTATTTTCATTGTTGATTAATCTTTTGGTTATTTCTTCAAATAATTCACTAATTGTTTGGTCTGTACATTGTGATAAAATGGAGAAAAACTGTTTCTCAAAGCCAAAATGACACAGTCATGTTGTTTGACACAGTCCTAAGATATTCAGTTAGCTGTCACAGAAGAAGAAAGAAAGCAGAAAATATTAGCATCTAAGAAACGGCAATCGGAGGATTTGATTGCCCTGCTTTTTTTTTGGCTTTTGAAAATGAATCAAAAAGATTGATTACAAAAATCGTTGATGGATATTTTAGTAACTATCCATACATTTTTCGAATGGTCTTTGTAGCTGTGTCAAATCTGGTGTGTGCTTTATCTACAAAACACAAAAACAAGCAGTAATTTGTTTTAAATGTTTTTTCTTTTAATATCCAATTCAGTTCTTCTTTCTCTTTTTAAGTGTCCTATTAAAATCATCTTAGTTTTAAACAACAATAGTGGCATAAATGAAAAGAAAAGGACAAATCATTATTAGCAGTCATTTGTAGCACAGTTAACTGTCCACTCTTGACCACGACAGCCCTAACTGAAGCAGGATTCATGTCTTATTCTTGTGCTCGTTCAGTTTCTTTTCCCATCACACACTGCTTCTTTTCACTGTTGGAGACTGGGGTTGTTTCTTCTAGAACACCACCCTGCATTAAAGGACGGCTTTGGGGCTGTGTCTTTGGTGTTTGGTCCTCTCTGATGGACGGTTTGCTGAGGATGAGCTGTCAGCAGGCTGTCCATTAACCGCTGTAGCACTGTGGAGACAGAGGCTGTACAGGGTTCATGTGAGTGAAGGTTATACACTCCAGATAATGAGCCCTACAACCGCGCCCCTTGGCTGCATCTTATTTATGATACATGCACAACATGCTCAGATGCATCACCAAACAGCTGCCAGAGATGCCTGATTAATGGATACAATGTGGTTTTCATGCAAAGTCAGTGCTGGCTTGTGCTGTAGCCTGTTAATCATAATCATGTCATTTGATGATCCTATTTAGTGTCATGCGGCGCCTCACTGCTATTTTAGGAGTTGTAAATATTGTCCTCATAGATGCTTTGTACAGGTCTGAATGTTTGTGTAAAAGCAGCAGTCTGTTTACAGATGTGGAACTTCTCCAAAACACTGAAATCCAGCAGTGCAACCAGCTCGAGATAAATGGATCCATGTGAGATTCTCCAACTGGTGATTCAACAGGCTGAGTGAATGGAACAAACCCTTAAGTTGCAGCTTACATGTTTAATGTACTTTACAGATCAAACAAAATGATGATCATGAAACGTGCTTTATATCACCCAACACTAACTAGGCTAATAGCTTAAACATACACAAGATGATGAGAAAAATGTCATGATTTGATTGATATATATACTGAAACTTTAATCATTTGGTTTTTTTTTTGATGAGATCTAAAAATCACCCAGAACATATATAACGCTAAGGAGCTCTGTGCTTGGTTTATTAATCAATTGAGTGCAGCCCTCTATGTATCGTTCATAAGTGTGTATATATTAGTATGTAGGAGGTGTAACAGGACCTCAGATGAAAATTGTAGGTACGCACACATATCTGAAACGCTGTCAGAATTTTCAGTTTGATTTTGAATTTATGTAAGATGTTAAAATAAAAAATTAATAAAAGTAAAATGTTAGTGCACTGTATGAACACCCTTACTAATGCAGTAACACTGTAACAAACCACTAGCTCTTCATTTTTATTACCATACCATATCATATCATATCAACTTTACTTATAAAACACTTTAAAAGCTTTACAGTTGGCCAAAGTGCTCTACACGAATCATAAAAGAAGGGGGAAAAAATAAATAAAACAGTGATAAGATGCAAAGTGGGCTAAGTACAGCAAAATATACCCATCATAAAAACAAAGACATATTCAAATCTGGTACAAACAATATAGGAAATCTAAAAAAAACCCATCTCGCTCATTAATTAAAAGCCAATGAGAAAATGGGCATTTTTAGACCTGATTTAAATCCAGGCAGAGACTGAACCTGCAAACGGCAACTGATTCCACAGCTTTGAGGCAGCAACAGAAAAGGCACGGCCCCCACAAAGCTGCTTTTTAATTTTTTTTTGGACCACAAGCTGCAGCTGACCTGAGGGCACAAGAGGGGGTGTAGAGGTTGATCAGAAAAGTAGGAGGGAACAAGGCCATTCAAACATTTAAAAGTAAATGAAAGAATTTTAAAATCAACTCTAAAACCCACTAGCAACCATTGGAGTGACGCTAATACTTTTGAGATATGTTCATGTTTCTGTGTCCTGTTAAAAGATGAGCTTTAGGATTTTAAAGATGCTGCAGTGGGGAAAGTGCATTTTTGCTTAAACTGGCATAAAGTGCATTACAATAGTCAAGTCTAGTTGTCAAAAAAGCATGGATCACAGTTTCGAAATGATCCCTAGACACAATTGATATGATTTTTGCAAGTTGTCCAAATTGAAAGAAACTAGACTTGACAACACCACTTATTTGTGTCAAATTTAAGATTGGGGTCCATTTTAACACCTAAATTTGACATGACTGGTTTAACCAAGTGTGATAAGGAACCCAGGTAACAGGACCAGACTAGAAACACAAGAGCCAAAAACCATAACATCTGATTTATCTTGGTTAAGATTCAGAAAATTCAGTGACATCCCAGAATATTATACACTTTTCATTATAGATATAGCAGGAATCCTGTCTGACCTTCTGTCTGAGATTTTTGTCCAACCCATTTCTTGGACACTGTTCACCTGATTCTTTTCAGCTTTGACACACATGTTCTTTACCACTAGGAGAGGTGCGGTGAACAGTTTGATGGCTGAAATTCAATTCAAATTTTTTTAAACACATTTTTCAAAAATGTTCGAAAAGATTGAGTTTAAAATCAAAATTAATCCCTGGGGAGGCAGGGTATCGGTGAGCATGAGGGAGGGGCAAATTGTTGTGTAACTGGGGGTGGGGGTGTATTAGCAGCTCTACATTCTTTTTCACTTGTAGAACAAAATTTGACATTCAGATGATATTGAATGCTAGAAAAATTGTTTTCTGAGATGGGGTTAGTGGATTGAAGAACCAGAGGCAATAGTTTGTCATGTGGGTGAAGTCAAGGGCGTCACAGATGGACCGCCCACTGCTTTTTGATTCATAACTTTTGAACCACACAAGTTTAAGACAAATATTTCACATAATTGTAAAGGTCTAAATGCCATCTTAAACATATTCAAAGGGCAAAATTTTGTTTCAAAGATTTTTAAATAACAAATATAAAAAACTACTGCATCACGGATGGACAGAAAAATTAACGTCTATTTTTTGCAAGAATTCCAAACTTCTCTAAAGGGAAGTTCCTCTGACATTTTCCTCCTCAGATGTATTCAGTATATACCTTAAACCCTCTATTTTACAACCTAGTAATTGGTTAGAGGAAAAAGATACACATTTAAAGTATTTACAACATACAAATAATATTAACATTATGTTCAAATGTATTTTGCATAGATATATGCATTTATTAATTTTAAACACTGTGTTTAGAATATGACATTCACACTTGTAAAACTCCTCAAACTTTTTCCTCCCAAATTTTTTTCTCATTTCAAAATACATATTCCTGAAAATATGAGTAATTGCCTACCTAAAAATATAAGTTTGGTATAGATTACTGTAATGAAATTTTTTTGACCAGATGTTGACCTTCTCTTGACTTCGCCCATGTGGCCGCCACCATTTTGGCCATACAACAAAAGGAGTGGAGCTGTGTGAGCGTGAGGGGTCGGAGTCATCTGTGAGCTAATGGGAGAGCTAATTCTAAATGCTAGCTTGCTAACTTTTTCTAGTATTTGTGAAAAATTCTCATTTTGGTCTTGCTACAAAAACATGCCAACTACAGTGGAACTGTCTTTTAGGAGAGTATGTGTTTTATGAAATAAACAAACTCGTAGATAAGTGAGCATGTTGTCAGTCAAACCTGTCTGTCGCAGACTTCTGTCTGACCTGAACTGAGAAAAATTGAAGCTGAACCACTTATTCAAGCATCCAAATAAAGTCCTGGTTTGTGTGCCTCTGTTGTACACCAGAGCTTGACAAAATTTTCACAATTTCTAACCTATATCGACTGCCCGCCCCATCACCAACACACACTAACCTGGTTGCCCAAGTTCTCAGTCAAATTTTCTTCTGAGGGAACACTCCTTATCTCCCACTGCAGCCCAAACATTAGCGTGTGTGCTGCGGCTGCTCTTACACCTGTGCTGTGTGCGTCAACCTAACTTGACAAGGCTCTAACGTAATTGGTTTGGTGCGGCGCTACTTAATTATGATTGGCTGTTCTTATGTCTGTCAAAACATGGATGAATGAATTCTATGAAAATTGTATCCACCATGTCTCATATTTCTAACGAGGAAAAGTTATTTCGTATATATATATATATATA
>JAPTYQ010116666.1:0-19706 GCA_029814465.1 Ostorhinchus cyanosoma
GTGTGTGTGTGTGTGTGTGTGTGTGTGTGTGTGTGTGTGTGTGTGTGTGTGTGTGTGTGTGTGTGTGTTGGGGAGGGGTATTCAATTCATCCCTGTGTCATGTCATATAAATCTACCTGAATATAAGCAATGACTTTTGTTTTCTGATCACTCATGAATTTAATGTGAGTGACAGCTAAGAGGGCATGAACACTGTATTCACACCTTAGTTCACTAGCATGAAATGTTTTAACACAAAAAAAAAGAAAAAAACAGTCCCTCAGAAAGTTTTTAATGTGTCAGACTGAATGTTCAGACATAAAGATCAACCGGGAGATGATTTAAAGTTACTTCAATATTAGGTTTTTACATCATTATCAATTTTCACTGTTGACCTTGCTTGTTTTTTGTCACTGTCAAAGATAACAAATCAGTTTTCACTATATCTAAGTGTTTTTGTTTTTTAAATCAGAAATATGCTCATTTAACAAGATATCAGTGCTGTCGTTTTCATAAAGTCGCCGCCTTAAGTCTTGTAGATGATCATTGTGGTCATGCTTTAACCCGAGAAGGAGCTAATTTGGTCACAAAATAAAGCACTTGAACTCATGCTCAGACAGTTTCCTTTTGTATGTAATTTTTTCCACTTTAAAAATAAGTTTGCATTATGATCAAAAATGCCATATTACATTTTCTGACTGTTGTAGTCTTTTAGTGGTATTTTTAGATGTTCTGGAAAGGTGATGAGATGGTTTTTTGAGCAAAAAAAGGAGCAGTTTGTAACCCATTTGAAAACTCTTATTAGTCCTGATTTGCCCTTTTTTTTTTTTTTTTTTTTTTTGCACATGACATCTGAGCTATAAGGACTGACATGGCATGGAGAGGAACCTATGACAAAGTTTTCCCAGTACGTGCCCTAAAATATGAAATGCAAAGCAGCCAGGAGGAATGTTCCATTTCTTACAGGCATTCCTATAAAACAGAAAACACACCACCCAGTCACCTTTCTATACAGTGTCCCTCAGGGCACAGCTCCGGTCTGTTTGAAGATCAAAGTAGCTGAGGTAAAACAGCATGTTTACAGGTGTTGGGAAATTGAAAATTTCCTTGGCTGTGTGTGTTTAGAGGAAATACATGTACAAAGTGTGGGAGTAGGAAGGAGGAGGAGGAGGGGGAGGTGCCCTGATAGTTAATTTTCTTCTCAAAACATCTGCACCCTTAAATTTACTTGTCACCTATTGTGGATAAGCTATGCAAAAACTAAGAATACAACCTAAGTGCATGCATTACATAGGAAAAAAAAAACAAAAAAACAATGATATTAACCACAGTGAGCGTCTTTGTTTTGTGTTCTGCTTGCAGATAATTGGTCTTTGTACACCTGCTCCTGTCTTGAAGAGCCTTGGCTGCCGTAGAAAAGAGTTACCTGAAAACACCTCATATTAACAACACATTACCCATTGTGGCAAATAAACAAAATTGGCAAGGTGATGTGCAGGATTCATTTTGAGAACCTCACTGCAAAGGCAACAGCAGGGGAGGATGCTGAGTTTGTGGGGGATTAGTTGGATTCTTACACTTTTTTTTTATGGGGAGACCAGAACAATACACACACCTAGTCGTGCTTGGGTATGTCATTTACTCTGTACCTCTCCACTTTGTGTTTCTCTGTGTGCACGAGTGGACCAGTCATGCCAAGCTTTCTGCATGAAAGGGAGAGTGTTTAGCTTTTGAGGCTATTTGTGCTTCTGACTCTGTAGTGTTTGTGTCCAATGGGAGGTGCCTGCGCCAGCTTCCTTAAAGGAGTAGGGGGTTTTGTTTGTTTCTCCTCTGTGCCAGGAGAAGTGACAGCCATTCCGGCTCTTTCACAGAAACACATTCATCTGTGTGAGAAAAGGCGGCCGCTGAACTCAGATGAAAGGCCAATGGGGGCTGCGTTGCACAGGAAGGCAGACTGTACATCGACTTCAGTACAAACACAACATAAGCCATGTCACAGACAGACAGAGACAGACAGAGCCAACAAGATGCAGAGAGAGAGATAAGGAAACAAAGGGAAAAGAAAAAAAGAAAAGAAAGTACTTTTTATACTATATTACAGTTCATTTGGTCATATTATAATTATGCACTCACTTATTCTGCTAATGAAGCCACTTTCTGATCATTTACATTTTCTTTTAGGTTGCAGAAAAAAATAAGTTTCATTCTTTATTATTATTTTTATTATTATTATTATTATCTTCATCATCATTATTATTATTATTATTCTCCGTTGATTTATTTGTTTCATGCAATACTGCTTCATTTATTTATTCTTTATTGGATCTGGCTTTAATATTAAAAGAACCAGTTTTTATACAAGCAGGCCTCGTTGTATAAAGTCCAACTTGTGTGACTGCAGAAAACACATGCAGGTCGGAGCCGGAACACGTTCATTTCATTAGAACAGTTCACATTCAATCAGAGGATGTGGCGTTTGTTAAAAAAAGTTTTCTCTCAAAACATGGTCACCGACAAACTCTTAATAATGTCTCTGCTTTTCCTGCTGAGGAGGCCTGTTGAATGAAGCCACACACGAAAATAGGATTTTCAAAGCTACGAAATTTCACTAAATCACGTTTGATATTTTATATTAAATCTAGTTTAGAGCCTATCGTTGGTAAATGACGCAACAGTTTTGAATAGGAAAGATTTCAGGTGTTAAATACATTTCATATCATTTAACAGACCTGATTAATATGCAGTTTTTTCATTTACTAGAAATTAAACCCAATCGGAGTTTCTAAGTCCATGCAAAATATCATAGAATATTTCATTAATTAAGGTGTTTATTAATAAAGAATCCGGCTCATAAACCTGTCTTTGCTTAAAAAAAAAAAAAAGAAAGAAAATTACGATAAGAATAATCCGATTTGTCTGATTAACTACTTTTAACTTATTTATTTATTTATTTATTTGCTGTAGTTTTCGTACTTTTTTGCTTATTTTATCTCGTCTCACTTTTTTTTCTATTCCCATTGTCCAGTCTAACATTTATAAATTCATAATCTTAATGCAAAGTATAGTTCACAAACGCTAAATAAAGTTTCATATCTCATAACACATGTGCGATGAAAAAAACAATTATTATTTTTTTTTTTTTAAAGGAAGAAGAACAGGTTAACATTCTCAATTACTTGTAAATGCAAAAGGTATAAATATCTTTTCTACAGACTATGCATTAGAAACCATGCTGGTATGTGTTGTGTTTTGTTTATACAAGCCTTAAACTTTCAAATGGGGATGCAAAAAAACCAACAACAACAACCACACTATAAACACACAATTAAATAGAATTGAAAAACGTTCATAAGATGAAGTATTTAAGTGGAAATTACACTTTTATGGATGTGTGTCTGCGTAAATAAGAGGAGGTCCGTATTTACTGTAGAAGGAGAAAAAAAAACACGAAATAAATAAACAAATAAATAGATTCAGATGGTGGTGATGTGTCAGTACAGCCCATAATTCACCTGACATGAGTAACAGGTACATTGCAGCTGCAGATGGAGTCGTGTACTGTAGGCCCACGACCACAGACACGCACATTATCACTTGGTTACAGCAGCTTTTAACAGATTTTTGCGCCAAATTCTCACTCAAACATTCACCAAACTCCAAAATAAGACAACACAGAAAAAGCTAGTTCAGTTGAAGCATCATTCACAGAAATACCCTATTAGTAAGTTTATTACTGTTATAAAATGATGTTTTAACCCAACTTCCGTCTGTCAGGAATTAATTTGTCTCACCTGTTTGAAAAGAATGCTCACCACTAGAAGATAAAATAAATAAATAAATAACATGTAAAAAAAAAAAAAAAAAGTTATATACTGTGTATTGGCGAAGAGCAGTAAAAAAAATGATCAATAAAAAATGATAAATGATTTGTTATGAAGTTAAATTCATTTAATTGGGGGAGAAAAAAAACTATTCAGGAGTTTCCATATGTGGATGAGGTGATTTCCGTTGAAATAATATGTTTCCTCTGTGGATTTCTTTTTAATGAACCCAGAAGATGTAATACACAGAAGAAGAAAAAAAAAAGGCAAACACAATCATTTAATATAAGTCAGTAATTCCACAGTGGAGTGTATGGCCACAAATGAAACAGAATATATATATATTTTTTAACAAATAAATATATGAATAAGTAATTTTGCGCAACATTTCCTTTGCTCCCTCCTTTCAATCGGATATTAATAACAACACCCAAAAACTCAGCGCAACAACATTAATACCAGACGCTTAAAATGATTACGACTTGTGATTTTCTTGTCAACTTTTGTTCACAAGTTCACAGGTGACAGACAGATGTAGGTATTACTATATTACTGCAGGCCCTGGGAGGCAGGTGGAGTTACTTCCAGCTCTTATACAGTAAAAGCATCCTAACAGGCTGCACTGTACAAGGAGCTGGGAAAAGGAAGAAACACACACACTTAAAGAAAAAAAAAAAAAATGCTCTTCCTTCTCCACGGATCAATATCAGCTCAGCGGGAGCCGAACAGGAACCGGCATCGACACACTGTGTGGAGCTGACCTTTCCCACTCCCCACAGGTCATGCCTTCCTCCGCCGAAGAGGTCACCAGGCCAGCCACTGAAGGGGCCATTAGGAAGGGATTTCACGTCCCAACTTATCCTAAGATTTTTCCTCATTTACCTCAGTACCAGAGACAAGAACATGTCTTATTTAACTGGTACAGGTTCTTCTTCTTCTTCTTCTTCAATGCGCAAAAAAAAAAAAAAATAATCAAATCAACTAAAAAATATCCCACATTTTCTGCAGGTTCACATTGACTTTGGCTGATCCCATTGCCGTTTTAATCAGCATCGCTTACCAGTCTTTTTATTTACTGCATCATTATGTGAGCAGCTGGTATCATAAGACACAACAGTGCCTGCAGTCTTGCAGCTCCAGCAGACAGGCAGTGTGCCACTTGCTGCTACAGCGCAGAAAAAACGGCCTGCGGCGCATATGAACCGGCGCTAAGTCACTCTAAATGTTTGCAGGATTTTTTAATAACACGGTACCGACTGACTTCCGTTGGTAGAAGCGTTTTAGACGGAGCCACTGATGTGTGCTTTTTTTTTTTTTTTTTTTACAATTATATAGTACAATAGTGATGGCAGCTTCAGACGGAACTAGTGATGCCAAAACAGACAAATAATGCAAATGCATTGAAAGCCAACATATTAGTCACATCGGAAGGTTGTGTTCATATCCCACAGCCTCTGATCTAGATGAGCAATTCAAGTGCACAGACAGAGAGATGTGTCATAGCTTTAGTCACCACAAAACCTTAGTTAAAAAAAAGAAAAGAATAAGAAAAAAAGGAAAAAAAGAAGCCCGAAGAGTTTCTCAAAACCATCTAAATTAAATCCTTACATCAGAGCAGACTAAAACTACAGCAAAAAGAAGCCCTTATAGACTAGAAGACGAGTCAAGTTCAAGTTCACGGCTTTTTCCTGCACCAGCCCCTGTCCCTGAAGGGTTCACGGGTGGGGGAGGGGCAGGGTTCAAGGGTTATGTTTTCAGATTAGAAAAAAAAAAAAAGAAAAACTCACAGTTGATGACCTTAGATACTGAAAGGAGACAAGCTGTATATTAAAGATAGTAGATAATATTTCAGATTTTTATATGAGGGGAAAATGGCACAGAAGAGCTGAGTGTGCAAAACGAAAAGCTTAGTTTGTTTGGCTTCAATGTTAAAAAAGGCCCAAACTCCTTCATATGGATGCATTTAGTCTCCAATCAAAGTCTGATTGTATGAACACAGTCAGATATCGACTTGCTTATGTTTTCAGCGTGACAACAGCCGCATTATTTACTGATATGAAAGCATGCTTTGCAAAGCTCAAGCTAAAACAGCATGAAGTTCTTCAGCCTATAAGGACAAGAACTGAGAGCATCAGTAATGTAGGACTAGATAGTTTGACTGAGATGAGTCTGAGAGTCCTTCGAACGCCTCATAAATGCCAGAACAGACTCAGAACCTCCTCAACATGATGTAACTCACTTAACTGCACCCGCAACCAACAGCAGAAAAAGCAGGAAAAAGCAAAGGAAATATTTAGCACTTGCAACACCTTTTATTATATTTGTATGCAGTAAAATTCTTATCACAATAAGGAAGGGAACACCTCTTAAAACTTTGAACAAAAGCACAACGAAACAACTGCCCATGTTTAGCTCATAATTGTACATATTTATAGTAAAGAAACATTCTTTATAAATACTGTTTTATCTGTAGCAAGTAAATACCATAATTTAATTACAAATGGATAAATATGGCAGTTGATATTTACAAAAGGAAGGGTGTAGTTACAGAAAATCGAACGGCACAACGTTTATTTTCCTCACAATCTTCCAGATAGTATTTCACAATTCAAACTTGCAAAGCACAAAACATCACAAGTTAAGCCCAGCAAACTAAAAATTTACATTCACAAGCATAATATTGTGGTCTGTTTGAGTTAAATGTTAACTTTGGCACTCTTTCCAGTTTATAGATGTTTAGTATAGTACAATCAGTTTGCCTCAGGATCACAATATTCAACATTATGGTACAATTTTATTGTAATATGTGCACTAAAAGTCCAGTTAGAGAAATAGCTACCATTGAAGGAACATCTATACACCAAAGACAGACAAACTATCACAACCAATGGGAAAATGGGCTTTCAGTAAATATTTACAATATGAAATACACCTCGACTATGATACATATTTTCCTCTGTTGGTAATCGTCATCTTCCCTGGCGAATCAAATATAATAAAATAGAAAATAAACAAATGTTTGTGTGCCTCTTGTGTGCACATGTCCCAATCTCCTGCTTGGATGGTCCAGTGCTATGAAATGAGTGTGTGTTGGTTCATTTCAGCTGGGTCCTAAACATACCATTCACTGAAATTGGAGGAGAGGCCACTGTGGCTGGTGGTGTTGTGCACAGCTGAGGCTGGAGACAGGGTAGTGTTGCTTTGGGTCTCGGTGGTGGGAGACACCAGGCCTGGAGGTGTGGAGGATTCATAACCAGAGCTGGCTGCTGGTGATGAGTCTGATGCTGGTGGAGATGACTCGTGAACCTGGAGATAAAGAAACACACATATGATTCCCACATGCTGATAAAAGATGAAAAAAAAAAAGAAAATGTGGATGTGAATAAAGTCAGAGGAAGCTCCATAGATTCCACATGCTATGCAAATAATACTAAACTGATGCGTAAAAGGGCTGAAGCGCGCACGTGGATTAATAGGAACCCATATTTACCTTCATGTGTTTTCGTAGGGAGCTGGGATGTGTGTAGGACTTGTCACACATTTTGCAGAGGTATGGTTTGTCCGACGTGTGAACGTGCATGTGTTTCTTTCGGTCGCTGCTGTTTGCAAACCTTCTGTCACAACCTTCAAACTCACACTGGAACGGCTTCTCCCCTGCAGAAAACAACAACAACAACAAAAAACAGAAAGAGTCAGAAATGTAACTTTCTCTAATACGGAGACTTTAGATCATGTGTGTAAATAAAATAATAATAATAATAATAATTTAAAAAAAGTTAAGTGTAAAAGCTGAAAAGCAAAAAAGCATAGTCAAGGAAACATAACGCTTTAAAAACAATACATACGTTTTTCTTTTTTCTTATTTTAGCAGTTTAAAGCTTAGAATTAAATAAGAGGTGGAGTTGTTACATGTGCTTTAAGTCTAAATAATGCACATGGTGTTTGTGAGGAGGTGGTAGAGGGGACCAAGGCCGTCCTCATAGGCCTACAGAAGGCGGACCATTTGCTGGGAGACAATAAAAATCTAATTAGCACCTGACCAATTTCATGGCAAGGCACCATAATGTATTTCCCAAGAAAATAAGTCCAAATGTGAAAGGCTGGTAATGGCCCTGTCTAGCACCTTAGCTCCTATCAAAGGGACGCATGAGAAAACAAAAGGCATTCCTCACGCATAAACAGTACGAGTGGTGCGCCGGGCTGCATCTACATCTACATCACAACAGACAGCAAACAAGATCTGCAAACGGAGAGCGAAGCAAAGGCGAAAAAAACGAAATGCTTTAAAGCTTAAAGTGATGCATGTGAAGAAATAAAAAATAAAATACAAAAATAAAAAACCCTGAAAATACGAGCCATAAGGCGCAGCTTTGAGAACACCAGTAATGTGTGTGATTTACTAGTACCCTGCTGATCTACGATGCGTGGATTGTACCCCCACTGTCGCCTTTGACCCAATTTTAAAGTTTACGCACACAATAAAACATCCTCAGTGCTCTTTGGATTACCTTTAAGAAAATGTTACACCTAATAAATTGTTGAAATGTCTCCAGCTTAGCCGTACAGTGAATAAATTAATTATTCCTCTTCTAAACTAATTTCCACACTGTTCTGCTTCTTGTCCTGAGCCTGTTTGGACTGCTTCTCCTAAGACTATCTACTTTAGCAGCCCAAAATAGCAGTAGATAATTAGATATAAATTTCAGTGTGTTCCTGACAAGGCTTTTACGCATTTAAAATAAAAGCACATTTACGCACGGAGAGAAAAAGAACAAATGCTGCCACACATATTATTTAGAAAAAAAAAACTTTGGGGGGGTTTTGTTTTTACAGTGTTATTATTACCTGTATGTGTTCGCTTGTGTATCTTCAAGTTTTCCGACCGTGCGAAGACCTTCCCACAGCCAGGAAAGGGACATGGAAAAGGTTTTTCCCCGGTGTGCACCCGAATGTGGTTAACCAGTTTGTATTTCGCCTTGAACGGTTTGCTCTCCCGGGAGCACTCTTCCCAGAAGCAGATGTGGTTGGTTTGCTCCGGTCCACCGACATGCTCCACCGAGACGTGTGTGACCAACTCGTGCATGGTGCTAAAAGTTTTGTTGCAACACTTCTTTGGGTTGCTGAGCTGCTCGGGGTCGATCCACTTGCAGATGAGCTCCTGCTTGATGCACTGCTGCCTCATGTAGCGGAAAAAGGCACCGGGGTGATGGTGGGCTGCCATGTTCATCCCCATGTTCATATTCATGGAACCGTACTGGTTGTGGAGCTGTGCGGCCGAGTAGGGGTCGGTCCTCGGGCTGGAGACCTGGTGGTACTGATCGGAGCGTCCGAAAACTTCTCCGGGTAGTCCAAGCCTCATTTGCCCGTTGAGGACGTTCGGGGATCCGTGGGACCCATGTTGATCGTGGATCCCGGGGAACAGAATGTGGCCTTGAGTGTCTGTGTGGGAGTGATGAAGGGATCCCGCCGTGGGGCCAAAAATAGTATGCTGGCTGCTTGCCGGAGAGGATTCTCCGAAGCCACGACTACGAAAGAGAAAGTCCCTAGTGGAGTTGAAAGGAGAGCTTGCATACGACGTGACATGGGCGGCGTGAGCCCCCAAAGCCGCAGCGGGGTAGCCCGGCGCCTGGGTGGTGAAGGCAGAGCTCTGTCCCGGAGAGAGATCATGGTTCAGCTTAAACGCACCCATGTGTGCGGAGTCTACAAAGCTATTCTGTGCCAAACTCAAGTCTCTTTCCTGCATGTCGCTCGCAGAGTGATGCCTGGCAAATGAGCCCACTCCCAGTCCGGGAAACTGGTGACCAGCATCCAATAACATTATTTCAGACAGCGATTTCTTATTGTTTAAATCAGCTCAGGGCTCAAAGATACACCAAAAACTAAAAAGAAAAAAAAAAAAAAAGAAAAATCAAATGCTGATGCTGACACGCAACGGCTCAACTTCCAGCCTTGGAAACACCATATCAGGCAGGAGTCAAAACAGAGGTCCGATCATGGAGGAAAACACTCAGGCGGAATTTACTTTAGCGTGACTCAAAAATCCAAATGTAACAAGAGAAGAGTTTCCTTGTGTCCTTTCCTCTTCACTGCGACAGTTGGTTTCGTTAAAAAAAAGCATTCAAGGAATTAAATAATTATCTTACTAGGTGTCCTTTGCGTACACAGCGCGAGAGTAGTTGGAGCATCTCAAATATTGCTGTTCCGATTGGGTAGGTATTTATTTCTCTGGCTTTGCCTGTGTTTATCGCGGAGGGTCCTTGTTTCTCCGTGGACTGACTCTACCTCCTCTTCCGCCCCCTTTAACTGGAGCCCGTTCATTCATTCCTCGCAGTCTCATTGGCCACTGAGCCTCATCAATCCCTGGTGCCCCTCCAATAGCAGGGAGCGACGAGGCGACTTAATAGTGCAACGCCATTTTCCACTAATAATTACCGCCTACTTTTAGGGGAAGATTTGGGAGGTATAGACTACAGGAGAAAGGATCACGACCAGAGAGGAGAGTAAATGTTTTTGTTTTTATATTATTTACACGATTAGTTATATGACTGATAAATAAATAAATAAATATATATATGTATTTAAAAAAAAGATTTGCTGACTTTAGAGACAAATATACATTTAAAAGAACACATTTAGTGGTGTGTTATTTTAACTTAACATTATGTAATAACTGTTTTGCATACACAAACTAATAAATACAAGTATAAACATATAACAAATCCTACTTTTTCATATTAGATTAAATAGAAATACTTAACAACCGTGTCATTTCTCATAACAATGTAGTAACTCAAAATGATGAGTGCGCATGTCAGTATAAGGAGGAGTGTAGTATGTATGTTATTTACATACAGGCATCTTCACCATCAACATAAATACACAAATATAATCAATAGTGCATCCTTATTTTTTTATTATTATTTTTTATTATTTGGCAAATACTGAATCAGAGTTATTAAACTACTGAAGCCGCATCAAGTTTCTATGAGAAAAATGCAATGAGGTTTATTAACGTATTTGGAATATTGTAGTAAACTTCATTTCTTATTCACTGACTCAATGTTCAACACTATTGTAGGACATTTCAATGAAAAAGAAGAAATTCAAATGAAAAAAAAAGTCAATTTTTTTTTTTTTTGGATTACTGAAGGAAAACAAATCACAAAATACACTATTAAAATTAAGATGGATTTAATAGAATTATAAAAATCTACCTAAACTCGTGAGCCCTTTAATTCTTCACAGCTGTAAAATCATGTGGCTCCAGATGGAGTCCAGTGGTTTTTCACTGGTTGTAGAACCACAACTGGGCCTTTAGTGGTGCTCACACTTGGAACCGCCAGTGTTGTTGATGTTTCTTTTAATGGTTCCATATGTTACTGGTTCTGCTTCCTTGGTGGTTCTTAAAATCACCACACCAATTAGGTAACATGTTATGGTGGTGAACTGCGCTTAGATCCATGTTAACCATTGGTAACCTATAGGGTCGTGCTATTTTCATGAACTTTAAATAGTAGAATTTGTGTAAAAGTCAAAGTGAATCGGGGTGTACTGGAGTTACAAATGGGCACAGGGTTTTTTCTTTTACTGGAAAAATAATATCCACAACAAAATTAAATCACTATATGGCCACTGTTATTATTCAATGCCAACTATAAAACTTATCTGAGACTTTTTTTTAAATATATATATATATATATTAACACAGAAACAAACACAAAACTGCAAAAAAAGAAAGTTTTGCTTCATTAAGAAACCTGCAACTTTCCATTATAAACATGCACTGATTGTGCTCAAAAGGGGGCATAGAGGGAATATAACTGCAGCTGTTCATTCACGTAGAAACCAAAGGAAATTTACTTACATTTTCACCAAAATCAAAATCCCACAAGCACTCCCGTTCCAACACACAACACATTTCTCTGCGTCCCAGCTCTCCGATGCCCCATGCACTATAATGGTGAAGGCGAAGGGAAAGGTTTAAAAAACTTTAGAAATTGTGCGTCTGGTGAAGCTCGGAGTGGGACAGGCTGAGCGTTGTGCGCCATTCTTCCAAGTCTATTTCAACCCGCACCGCAGGAAACGCAGGAGCTGATCCAAGTTCAAAGTCACGTCTGCCGACCCCTATAAGAAGTTCTTTATTTCTCTGGAAAACCACAAAACCTTCCCCAGATAGGAGAAAAAAGTAAAAGAAAATTAAAGAGAAAAAATCTATCGCACAGAAGCGCATGGACTCAGCTTTTTTCTTTTTTTTTTCTTCTTCTCTCTCTCTCTCTCTCTCTCTCTCACTCTCTCTCTCTCTCTTACTGCTTGGAGAAGAAAAGGGGTCTACCCTATTCAGAATCCCCAAAAGACCATTTCAACAGGTTTTTAGAGCTGAAATCTACACTGAGATGTGGCCTCCAGATGTAGGGAAAATAACAATAAAATAAAAACACATAAAGAAGAATATTACTGGGATTTAGGGAAGAGGTTATTTTTGGAGTTTTTTTTTTTTAAGTCAACATATCTGAACACTGTGTCCTTAATAACAGGGGCCAAAGGCGTATTTCTCCTCTGTGTTATCTGACAGTATCAATATGTTGACACACTGGAAGGTTACTTGTGCTCATTCCGTGACCTTGTGTTTCATGGATGTTTGACCTCTGACCCGTTAAGACCACATATGTTGCCCTCTTGACTCCTTTTGGTAAAATAAGCCTGTTTATGACAAAGCGCCATTGTTTTAAAGAGAGAGAGAGAGAGAGAGGGAGAGAGAGAGAGGAGAGAGAGAGAGAGAAGAGAGAGAGAAGAGAGAGAGAGAGGACCCCTTCTTCCGTCTGAAGCATCGACAGCTTTTAGACATTTGGAAACTGTAAGTCAATAAAAATGACCTCTGTTAAACCCAGTCAACCTGTAAAAACAACCCAAAACATACTCATGATTGGATTATTTTTAATTCATTCACCTGATAAATATTATGGAATATTAGTTTTTTTACGCACTGCACTGCAAATGTTGTGATTATCCCAAATAACACACTCTAATGTCGTTAATGTCCTGCAATGTGTCGTTTTATTTTACGCATATAAAGCCACTGGATAGATTAGATTAGAACAGAACACACTTAAAGCTGTGTTTTATAAGGTTAACTAGTGCCAGTGTTGGTTTTATTTATTGAGGAAAAAATAATAAAATAAAAAAAAATAAATCCCTGACACTAAAGTGAAATTTAGATTTACAGGGAAAACTGCCACATGTAAGGCAGGTGAAAGATAACCAGCTGCCAATGAGGTGGAAGAGGAGCAGGGCGCACATAATTGTCTCAGTACCATACCACTCAAAGACCACTGAAACAGTCCTCACTGTCTGCCTGCATCAGTATAAACCGCCATATAATTATTTCTTTTTTTTCTCTCTCTTACCTGTTAATTTAAATAACTTAACACCTCATGTGGAAAAAAAAAAGTTTGAAAGTTTTAACACAAAAAAAAAAAAAAAACCTGCTGATTATCAAGTATATAAATCAGTTTCAGCAGGGGTGCACGTGCAACAGGCCCATTATAATCAACCCTTACATCTCAAATAGTATGCAAAATAAATTAGAAAAACCTGTTTATGAGAGGGTTAATTGAGGTATTTGTGGAATACTTTTTCAGTTTCCAGCGTCAACCTCAAATTTAAGGTTATGAGACTTTGTGCAAATAGGTGACAGGATGATTTGCAGTTTAGAAGCCAGTTATTACACGTTGATTAAAAAGTGTCAAAATGGAGACAAATAAATGATCAGAGAGATGCATGCACTGTTGGCATCAAGCACTCTGCGAATACTGTGATCCGTCATATGAAGGCAACAACAAGTGCCTGCCCTTTTTAATTAGAAGCAAAAGAATTAAAAAAAAAGTTCAAAAATGATTTTTAACTGATGTGCGGAGGGGAAAAATAATGTGGTTAGAGCACAGTTGACCATTATTTACCTCTGTATATTAATAAACAACTTAGAATCTGACCCAAAAGTCTATGTTCCTATTTTTATTATTTATTTATTTGTATTTTTATTTGTATTTCTATTTTTACTCGAGTCATCATGAAATATACATGAACATAGAATAGATTTTTTTGTGTTGTATGTTTTTTTTCATGATAATAAACTCTGCAAACCTCAGTACAAAGTGCATTTTTATGATATTGTGGCTCATATTCATGCAAAACGGAATGAAGGGGTTATATTTATGTATATATGTATATGTATAACACCTGCTAAATCCATAAAACCACAACAAAATACAAAGATGCACAATAGATTTTTTTTTTTTTTCATATAAAATACATTTCACATGTTGATCTTATAATTTCCTGGCGTTTAGTATTTGTGTTTTATTGTAAGAATATAAAATTATTCTTGCTAAAACGTGTCTTAAAACTAAATAAATATCTACATCCGTCGCATTCTTTAGACTGGCCAAAATCGTCCATCGAGCAGAGCGGATTTTTTTTTTTTTTTTTTTTTTTTCCCTCCATATGGCGACATCAAATCAACAGTGAGATGCTTGGGCACACCAAACCAGGGATAAAATAGGGTCCAATTGTCACATAAACTGACATTTCGGTCAACCACATACACCAGCACCAGTAAACACAAAGCCGCAGAAACAGATCTGCTGGTAACTTTGTGAGTACAACTTTTTGGAGTCAACAGCGATAAAGAGAGTGAGGGGGCGGAACCCTGCTGAGCCCCTGCGCTGAACGACAGCCAATCGCTTCGTTCTCCTAACTGCCAGTCACCAAAATCCGTCCAATACCCGCAGTGCCATTTCTAAACTGTATTCCCCACTGTGTCCTCCAACTGTTGTATGTTCTGCCAATCGCTTGAGGACAGAGTGGGAAAAGGAGCAAGCAGAGTTAGAAGCCGGACAAAAGAACTTATAGACCCCTTATATACATATTTTCCTAATGTTTTAGAGAGCGAGGTGTGGTGAAAAACAATTGCGGTGAGTGCGGATGGACTTGTCAGTGTAGTTATGGAACCCCCTTTAAGCAAGAGGAATCCAGCGATAAGATTAGCGGATTTGGCAGCGACTCAACCCCTTCCTCATCAGAATATGACAGGCTTCCCGGGGCTAGGGGGGCATCACCCTCTCTCCCACCATGCCCACCTCCACCCTGGGGAGCTGGGCAACGACCCCGGAGTGGCACTCACTCCATTTGGACCAGAGCACATGGCACAGACAAATGCTCTCAAACTTAGCCCATCTCAGCACATTCAGAGCCATCCCGAAGCCCAGACCGCGGCATCTTTCACTTCTGCTCAGACCACAGTTGGTTTCCCCGTGGCTCACCCCCACTCAGGCTATTCAAGCAGCAGGGACTTCATCCTCAGGAGAGAACTCTCAGCCTCTGCTATGCATGCACTTGGCGACCAGCATAGTTCCGCCTCCTCCCCTCATCACCATGGCATGTTCATCTCCCCAACAGGTGCTTATGGGCACACGGAAAGTGGGGCCCATTCACTTTTTACTGGACTCCACGACCAGGCGTCCCCAGGTGCCCACCACCACCATGCCCTCAATGGGCAGATGCGTCTGGGTATACCGGGGGACATCTACGGCAGGCCAGAGCACTTCGGGCACAGGCCAGAGCACTATGGACCCTCTTCTCTCCACAGCTACAACTCCATGAACCTCAATGTGAACATCGCTTCTGCTCCTCACGGAGCGGCGGGGGCGTTCTTAAGATACATGCGGCAGCCCATAAAGCAAGAGCTGATCTGCAAATGGATTGACCAGGAGCAAAGTCCAAAAAAGCCCTGCTCGAAAACTTACAGCACAATGCACGAGCTGGTCAACCACGTCACGGTGGAGCATGTTGGGGGACCGGAGCAGAGCTCCCACGTATGTTTTTGGGAGGAATGTCCACGGGAAGGAAAGGCTTTCAAAGCGAAGTATAAACTGATAAACCACATCCGAGTTCATACGGGAGAAAAGCCCTTCCCCTGTCCTTTCCCGGGCTGTGGAAAAGTGTTCGCTCGATCGGAGAATTTAAAGATTCACAAGAGGACTCACACAGGTCAGTACGACGAATTGTGTTAAACGCTGCAGCCTCAATAATACCACACAGTCACACAGACTCCAAATCGAACCTACTCGAGCTTGTTTTGATGTCCAATCCTTAACCGATAGACTGTGAGGCGGTGCGTAATTGCGCGCACAAGCCACGAAAAAAAGTTTTATTCATTGAGGCGTTCGCACAGTAAGTAAACGTGTCTCATTTCCTTTCTTAAAAATTACCTTTCTGTCCGTCTGGTTCTCTACGGTAGGCGTGAGAGGATTAGGACATATGATTTGCGAAACGTGCTTACGTACGTGCAGGACAGCGCTGGAAAGCGTGTAAATGTAATTATCTGGAGGCGTACGATGTTTACGCAGAAGGCTTTCTGCAGCAGTTAAACAAACGACCTGCATTAGTTTTACCTTTGGTTTACTAAAAGAATACATCTGCAGCCTCAGTGTTTGTGGTGTCCAGGGAAAGAAGGTCAGTGCAGATAAACAGTCCATCCAAAAACAAAGCTCTAGAAGACATGTGGCTCAGACTTTCAGACTCCATAAAGTTCATAGTCTAACTTTCATCTACTTGGAACATTCTAATGGTTCTTTCTGGGGCTATTTTTCCTCATCACGTCAATATGTAAATAAGGATTTATGAAACAGGGACAAACCCCTCGACCTTAATGATATCAAATTCCCAGAGGAGTAAAAAAAACAACAACTAATTTACTAAATTTTCAGTCAGAAAACAAACTGTTATCATAAAACTACTTAATCTTAACCATATGGACACTGTACTACAAACCACTTTTTACGTGTATCATTAAGTACAAGCAGAAAATAAAATAAAAAATAATAAGTTGTTTTGCATCTTAGTCTGACGTGTGTGGTGGGTTCTAATCCTGGAACATAAACGAACCCTGGTGGTCCCCCGAGATCCCCCTCTCTCTCTCTCTCTCTCCCTCTCCATATGCAGACATAGTGTACATGTAACCAGGGCCTAGAGGCATGTTACACGTGTTCACACATGAAAATGCTTTGGACAAGTGGGTGTGGAACCGTGGCGCTTGAGTAGAGATTTCGTGCTGCAGAGTGAAGCAGAGGCTGATCCAAAAGGCACAATGAAGGAGAATTTACGCACATGATGCATCCGGTTTATTTGAGCTGTTGTGTTTTTAGAATGTACTGAAACTTTCTTTTTTTTTTCTTTTTCTTTTTCTTTTTTTCCCTCCCTGACACTGACTGTATCTCTTCTTAATTCAAGGAGAGAAACCTTTCAAGTGCGAGTTTGACGGCTGTGACAGAAAATTCGCCAACAGCAGCGACCGGAAGAAGCACTCCCACGTCCACACCAGTGACAAGCCTTACTACTGCAAAGTCCGCGGCTGTGACAAATCCTATACACATCCCAGCTCTCTGCGGAAGCACATGAAAGTCCACTGCAAGTCCCCGCCACCCCCTTCCACCAACGTCACCTACATTTCCTCCACGAACCCACTCGGGGACCCTCTTTCGCCCAATTCAGAGCCGCACCGAAACCGCTCAGCCAACCTGTCCCCTCAGGTCACCAACCTCAACGAGTGGTACGTGTGCCAGGGGAGTGGGGGTCCCAACCACCTCCACACCCCCTCCAGCGATGTGCCAACGTCAGATTCAGACGATGAGGACTCTTTCAGACATTCCGACCCCAGGACAATGCTCTGATGCCCTGTTTGTTTACAACCACGTGACTATCAAACTTGCCATCTAGTTGACTCGTAAAGTGTGTAGATCCACGCTGGCCCCACGCTCAAAGGATATCGATCGGTTATATCTTATTTCAAGTTTGTTAAGTAATTTATTATGGATTCACTTCAGGTTTAATTACATTACAAAAAAAAGCATTTGCTTTTATGTGCATCCTGACCTTTTACTAAAATGTAGATTTATAGAAAAATCTAACATTATCATTGAATCTGAACCCAGGACCAAAAAAAAAAAAAAAACATTCAGAATATTTACCAATAAATCTATTTAATCAATAATCCTTTTTTTTTTTTTTTTTTAACCAGCAGCAGGGTTAAATTAACTGCATGACTTAAGACTCAACTGGTGTGTTGAAATGACATCTTTCATGTGACCTCCCATCATCCCCTTGCAGTTTAATAACTGGCCTGCTATCAATCACTGTCATATTCCAGACCTGGGGAAAACAAATGGTACATTTTGTTACCCCACAAGTGGCAACAAATAGTTAATGAACAGAATTGAATATGCTTTTGTAATATTTCATTTTTAATTCTTCAAGATGGTACAAACTTTGATAAAAATGAAGGAAAGAAGGAGAGGAGAAAAAAAAGAGAGTCATCTGTATCTTAAGGGTTCTCATTTACCTTTTCAGATTTATACAATACATGTGTTTGGATGGAATTTTGTAATATTTAAGAACTATTTAAGACTATATTTTATGCAAAATACACAAGTGTTATGCTCGGTTAAAAAAATACGAGCAAGTCCCTTGAGACCCTAAATATCCACACTGACAGGCTTTGACCCTGTAGGATTTGTATATATGTAACTGTACTGATGCTTGTGAATGTTGTGTAGTTTTAATTACAAAAAAAATGTTGTTTTGTACATTGTAATTTATTTGCTGGTATTAATGTTGTACTGGAATTACAGAAACACCAAAGAATAATAATATCAGTTTTTGGTGATGCGTAGTACCCTGCTGATACTTTTTATGTTTCACCCTTCCCCCTCCAAAAAAAAAAAAAAAAAAAAATAACAATAATAATAAAAAAAAAAAATTGTGTCAATTGTTTTTTTTTTTTTTTTTTTAATTTTTGTTGTTTTTTTTTGTGTTTGTTTTACTTGAATAGGCTGTGTAATGTGAAAAGTTCTTTTCTCGCATGCCTTTTGTAGTGATCTGTTTTTCTTTTTGAGGTGCATGGTGCTCTTGGACATGATGGATATATATATAAAAAAAAAAAAAAAGAAAAAAAAAAGAAAAACGAATCAGATATAATTGTGCAGACCTTTGGTGTTCAGAATTAAATTTACAATATAAAATAATGCTAAAATACCATAATAAAAAAAAATACCAGGACATATAGTTAATAATTAAAAAAGTGTCAAATTATTATCATTTATGGGTGAATTTGATTAATATGAGATTTCACTATAAACTCAGTTTGATTGTGGGTATTTTTATTTTTTATTTTTTTTTATTTTTTGGATACATTAATATTAAATGTTAATGTATGTCGTTCTAAAATACAGGTGTAAATTATAATAATTAGAAAAACATCAGTGTCATTCTGGTGAAATTCTGAAATGGAAAGTAGTTTTGTTCACTTGTTTTCCGGACATTTCTCTATCAAATCTCCACGGTTGTATTCCAGATCCAGGCCTAACGGGCCAAGGAGGCAGGTATGAACTAATCACTGAGCTAATGGGAAAACTTAGAGCCCCCTGATGGCGCTACCTCTGAAAGGCGCGTCAGTACAAAGCAGCCCTGAGCATGAATCATTCATGGGAAAAATAAAAGATAAAAAGATAACTGACAATAAGCAAGGCCTTGTATAGAGTGTATAAAACAAGTTCCCCCTCTTATTTCCTCCATTAAAACGCACAATCTCACTTTCAAAGAGTTGCCTGTCCAGTCTATAGAATTAAAATTGACCAACGCGAGTCCTGCACCACTTCAAAGACTGCAGCTTCTGAGAGGAAGGCTGGCCGCTTTGACAGTCTTCATGGTGAGTTAGGATTTCTATGGCAATTGGATAGTGAGACGCTCACATTTAAATATGTCTGGTTAAAAAAAAAAAAAAAAACAAAAAAAAAAAAAATACACACAAATTGCCACGATATGAACGATAGTCAAAGCGTATGATGCAGCCGC